>OZ034820.1:1263812-1566598 GCA_964030455.1 Linum trigynum
TCAAGTGAAGCTCGGGATGATTTGAAGAGTAGCAAACGAAGCTAGCAGCTGAAAATATGTCGAGAGAAGTGATTGAGAGAAGCTGTGTGACCATTCAAAGTAAATTCCAGTTCATTTGGTATCAGTAAGTTAAAAGTTTGTACTTGGTTGTGGAAATGGCGTCGAAAGGAAGAAGATCGAGAGCAGAGCAGAAGATAAGGGAAAGAAGAGCTTCGCAGCATCACATAGAGCAGGTTTAGAAGGAAGGGAAGGACAGGTGGCTACCACGTATCCAGCCAAACCAGACCAATTTCTTTCTTCTATTCTATCCAGTTGTTGAATTAATTATTATGCGTTAATAGCATGCACCTAAACTATAACGTTAAACGAAATGTTCATTGCGTCCATTACCATCTAAATTTCGATTGATTTTGCATAGTTAACAATCCAGATCACTAAAAACATCAAAAAGAGCATCACGTTATCATTAAAATAAACCAACTTATTATCCAACCCACCGACCTCAAGTACCAGCACAAGTGAATAAGAGAAGATCACGTCTCCGAAAGTGGCGGTATTACCGTCTACAGGTCGAGTCACGAGATCTAAAGTGCAAATACTCTACTAACTAGTAAATCAAGAAGGGTGATAGACGAAGGCCGGGTCCTTCGGTGCCTTAGGGGCAATCATCTGCGCCAGTAGCCAAAAGCTCAAGAGCCGATTTCTCGCCCAAGCGAAGACCATCGTCAATTCGTAATCACTCAACAAGACAAGCAAGCGATATCTGAACGCGATAAGTATCTGACCTCTGTTGATGATGGATCTGATGTTCGAGTTTATGCGGTTTCCCAAAAGGGAGAAAAGCTTATTACGAGGCTTTTGGAGAAAGGAGAAAGTCATTGTCTTGGTCTCATTGATAAATTTAGCCACATGGAATTCAAAACATATCTCTTTTGCTGGTAGGCTAGTATTGCTTCAGTCTGTACTTGCTAGTTTGCATATATACTGGACAGGTGTTTTTATACTTCCTGCTGCAGTGGTTCAGATCCTTGAAAGGAAGTGCGGATAATTCCTTTGGTCGGGGACACAGGGAGGGAGCGGGCGAAGCGTGTCGTTCGTAATGGAAAGAAAGATACCACTACTTCGCCTCTTTGTTGGGCCGCCGGCGCGAACACAGTGGTCTCTGACCAGGACCAGGAACCAATTCGAATTTGGATCTTGACCTGTTGGTGGTTTTTAACCGTAGGCATCTTGCCAGGAAGTTGGTGGGCTCATCATGAATTAGGTTGGGGTGGCTGGTCTATTGGTAACATCGGGAAACCGTCTGTATATACCGACAGGGAGGTCGGTATACCGAGTTTCCTCAAACCCGTGCCGAATACCGATACATCTCGGTTATCGGTTTACCGATTACCGACGGTAATCGGTACGGTAACCGAGAAAACTGATTGTCACCCCTATCAACTGTAATAACCAGTTAGCCACCCATATTGAAATACAAACAATAATCTTTACCCTTACTCTTCTCCATCGTTCTTCTCTCCCATATTGGTGTAATCGTTCGACCGTATTGTCCAAGTTAGTCAGACTTGAAAGTAACCATAGACAATTAGACATATCCTTTAGTGTCGATTCACAAATGTCGGTCAGACACATCAACCACATCGTGCAGGTGACCGGTTGCAGATTTACTGGTCGCACTAATCGATCGGTCTTGATTTCAAAACATTGGTGAATTGTCTAATTTCCCCCGACATTTTTAAGCTAAACAACGTCGCTTTGGGGCAGGGTCTGCTTTTAATTTAAATCACCGAACGATCATACTAAAATCGACCGGTACTTTGCAGTTCGAGGGTTCGACCGCACAAATCGGTTGGTAAGACATATATGGAACTTCGGTTGTACTGTTCCGACTTAAGCTCCGGTTCCTGATATTCCGGTCGAACCGGGCGTTTCTACACCCATGGTTTAAGTGTGGTTACAAGAACCCATTGGCATGGCGATGGAGAGGGGACCCTAATGACTTTATCAACCAACCTTAATTAAATGTGAAAAATGTGAAGGGGTCACATGCTTTGGAACGAGATGGCGAAGGGAGGATGCCTAAACAACTCCGAGTTAAGAAGAGACATAACAGATGATTCCAATCGCCACACCTTCGCAGCTATATATCAGCCGCAGGCGGAGCTGCCAGTAGCAGCAACACTAGTATACTTTCCTTTCTTCTTCCCCACTTATGCCGTCTCTTTCCTTTGAGAAATCGTTGGATTCCTCACCGTCGGCTGCTGGAGAATTCTCATTGTACCCACTTCCGTTTTCCGTCGGTGGAGCTTTTCTCTCCCCGGCGGTCTGATCCCCCCCGCCTTTTCGCTTTCTGGGTCGGTTTCCCTTTTTCACCTTTTTCATTCTACTGGCGTTTTATTACCTCGGTGAAGGAAAAGTGGAGACAGTGGTAATGGAGAAGCAAGTGAAGGAGGAACAAGAGGGTCCTACTGCTTGATTTTTTGGCCTGCAATAAACTGTTTCCCTTGTCCTTTCTTTCCTTTATGTGGTGGAGGTTTCTTGTAATTAGTATTCCAGGCCCATGTTCTTCTTCATAATCATCAGAACCCTTCTGTTGTTTGTTGAGGCAAAATTTATTCCTGTTCTGCTGAGGAAAGGGGTAGGAAATTAAGCTGCTGCTGCTTTTTCCTCTTGGAGCTTCAAAAGGGGGAAGGACTGGATCTCTGCGCAGTATCATATGAGGATACCTTTTGCTGTAAGTTAGTTCTTCGCATAATTTCCCCTCAACTCTTCCTCTTTTCCACAATTGGCTGCCTGGTTGTGTTCAGCTCCAGAACCCGTTTAAATGTATAGAATTTTCTATGTTCTTTGAGGGATCATAGATAACAAGTTTTGTTTCTTGTTTTTCATCAGTAAAATGTATCCAGTGAGAGTGTTCAATTGTGTTTAACATGATTTAGTTTGTTATGCTTGTTCTGTGTTTTAAGTACATTTTCCTTGAATGGTTGTTGAAATGATTTAGCTTCTCAGTTTCTGAGTTTTATGAATCTATTAGTAATTCATTGACAGCGTCCTATACACTTTGTTTTCAGCTAGCAGATGTCCTTCTGGTACTTGCTTTCCTCTCCCCTGCTCCTTGGGCTGTCAATGGTAGCAGCTCATACTGCAAAGGAGCCACCCCAGATATCAGCCGGCCTCACAGTGTCACCATTACTGAATTTGGTGCAGTTGGAGATGGGGTGACACTAAACACCAAGGCATTTCAGAATGCCATCTTCTACATCAATTCCTTCGCTGACAAAGGTGGAGCTAAACTCTTCGTTCCTGCTGGGCGGTGGTTGACTGGAAGTTTTGATCTCATTAGCCATCTGACACTGTCGTTGGATGAAGACGCAGTCATTCTTGGATCGACGGTAAGACCTTTTGCTTCCATGCCAATGCATAGTCAGTAGAGAGAGGAGCTTGTATAGGAGTTAGGGAAGCTACTGCCGTCATTACCCAGAAAATGAGCTTACCATATAGAAATTTAGTTATGTATTGGGGAAATATTGTGCACATAAATGCTCAATGGTGTTTGCTTCAACTAAACTAGCAAGAACATTCTTTGATTAGTTGGTTTGTCACTGCTAGTTTGTTGTGCAGGTTGAGCCTTGATTTCCATTAGGCAAATGTGTCGCTAGTCTAACTACATATTGGGCACAGCTAGAGTAGTTTACCTCAATATACTAAAATCCACAACCTGTAATTTCCAGAATTCTGATGATTGGCCAGTCGTTGACCCTCTACCATCATATGGCCGAGGGAGGGAGTTGCCTGGTAGGAGGCATCGTAGCCTCATTTATGGTTCAAATTTGATGGATGTCATTATAACAGGTTGGTGATATAGAAATGAAGACTCACTTCCTGTGTTTGTTAGTTTGTTTTTTGTATTGAATAACTGTGGTTTCCTGTGACAGGCAACAATGGAACTATTGATGGTCAAGGTGATGTTTGGTGGAATTGGTTTCACGACAAAACCCTTAACTACACGCGCCCTCACTTGGTTGAGTTAATTAATTCTACTGGTGTAGTCATCTCAAACTTGACATTTCGAAATTCGCCTTTCTGGACAATTCATCCTGTTTATTGCAGGTTTCTCCAACTCCCACATCAGCATTTGAGATTTATGTGTAAAAATGTGGTGTTTCTTAAGAAATGACAGCTAATATTATTCTTTTCTTGTACTAACAGCCAAGTGGTTGTTCAGAATGTCACAATCCTTGCTCCTCTGGATTCACCAAACACTGATGGAGTTGATCCAGGTGACTGTCTCTACTTACCTGATTAGGCCTCATATTTTTCTTTCCAACTTTGCAAATAATATAGTTGCTTCACTATATTGTTAATCCATCATATCTCTATCTTTCAACCACACTAGTTCTATAACTTTCTTGGGATTACTCTTATTGTGATTTTTAAATATGCATTCAGATTCTTCTAGCGATGTTTGCATTGAGGACTGCTACATTAGTACTGGTGATGACCTAATTGCCATTAAAAGTGGCTGGGATGAGTATGGTATATCATATGGTCGCCCTTGCAAGAACATTCGCATTCACCGGCTTGTTGGACAAAGTCGATCGAGTGCAGGAATTGCAATAGGCAGCGAGATGTCTGGAGGGGTATCAGAGGTTCATGCACAAGATCTCCACTTCTTTGGTACCAACTCAGCCATAAGGATAAAGACTTCCCCTGGAAGGGGTGGCTATGTCAAAAACATCCACATAGCAAACATGACCTTGACCAATGTAAATGCAACCATAAGGTTAACTGGTCACTATGGGGAGCATCCTGATGACGACTATGATCCGAATGCACTACCTGTAGTTGAACGTATAACCATCGAGAATGTGAGAGGAGATAACATTACACACGCAGGAGTTCTGGAGGGTATCGAAGGAGACACGTTTCTCGACATCTGCCTGTTGAATATCACCCTAAGTGTGACATCTAAGCCTCCATGGGACTGCGCTCACATTGCAGGCTATTCAGATTTGGTCACCCCAAAAGCTTGTAAGCTTCTCAGGGAGGAAATCTTTCCCGATCACTGGTCTGATTGTTATAATATCTACTCACAGAACTCGAGTAGCAGACTAAATAGAGGCAAACAGTGGCTGTCTTGGTAAGTTAAGTTGCCAGTTAGCTTCTGCGGTTCAAGCTTGAGTTGCTTCTTGTCAATTCTCAACATAGCTGTTCATTTGCCTTGCAGAGGAAATTGGTGGCCAGAGGTATGATATGAAAAGTTTGAGAATGCAATTTGGCCTAAGTTAGTGGGCTTTGTGGGGAAGTGAGTTTTGCTGTATCATCATGTTGTGCAGTAGCAAATAAGTCCAGTCATTCTTTTGTGTCTTCATTTTGCTCAATTACTCGAAAGACTTCAGCTGTCGTTGTATCTTTCACCTCTCAATACATGCCAACCTATTTGTCAGCAACATTGCCCATTCATGTTGTTCAATTCATGAGGAAGAAAAAAGCATGCCTTGCAACTTCCCATTTCCAATTGAGATTCCCAATCAAGTACACGTGGCCACATCTGACGGTTCGGACAATCGAATATGTACTGGAATCAAACTGAGCTTCCATTGCTTTTGGCATTATCAACCAATTCCAGAAACTAAGAAGGTACCATCCTTCCCTTCAAGTCCACAAGATGCCGGCCTATCCTGTTTTTAGGACCATTCGTATACCCTTACAATATTTGAGTTGTTTACATATTCAATTGGAACACAAGTCCAACGGAAAGTACAAATCCAGAAATTAAATACTTTTGATCTAAGAATAATTTGTTTTTCCTTCTCAAAGCCTGAGACGGCCAAACATCAGTTGAGTCTGATGAAAATCATAATATATCTTTAGCTTGGGGATGCCTCAGAAGCATCTTTCTTGATAACAGAACACAAGACCTGTTTGGAAATATAGGTCTCAAGCTCCCTGGAAACCTCTGTCAGCTTCAAGTCAAAGCTGCTTCTGTATTTCTTTTGTCTTGGAGATGGAACAATTCCTGCTGCTGCTGCCGCCGCCGCTGTGAACACGCCTGGAGAACCTGAAAACCGCCTTCTTGGACTCGAAATCCTTCGTGGCGATGACGAGGCGACGACCGTCGTGGCTTTAGGAATGAGTGGGGCAGCAGCAGAAGAAGTCATGTTCCTGTCTGGTTTCATGGATGGACCACATTTTGTTTCCTGCGGTAATGGCCTCAAAGAATCTTCTTCATCTTGGTGATCCACTGGCTTCTGTTTCCTGAGCCTTTCTTTGGCTTTCTCAGCAGCAAGCACAGCTTTTTCTCTGCTCATCTTCAGCAGTTTCCACGGATTGATGCTCACATGGAAACCTTGTTTTTTGTTCAAGCTGGACGGCTCAGGGACCTTGTCTATTTTGATGGACAACCTTCTTGGATTCTGACAAAAGATATGGCTTCATCACTCAAACCCTTCAAAAGTCTAATAGAGCAAACATCCTAACTAAATGACTGCTGAATCACATCTACCTGAGTTCCTTGATGTTGTCCACAGATGAGTTTGGAAATGAACTTTGGCCTTTGGGGTGAATCATAATCAGAATCTGAAGAGAAATCTGAATCATCATCAAATGGGTCATCTTCCGATTCCACTAATTCACTCACCTCCTTCATAGCCAGGATGTAGTCGTACGTTCTCATTCCCTGCCCAAAGATTGAAGCATACCACAGCATTCACGATTAGTGTCGCGGCCATTTTATGTTACATGGATCCAAGGGGGAAAGATTTAGTCACCTTGCGGATGAGAACCACATGAAAGAAGAAGAGTTGGCCCATGGCTGCTGAGCTATAAGCTGTCATTAACACCAGCAGAACCTGCAACATTTGCCAACTCATTAGGATGCCATTCTCATGGCCGAATCATTCTCTTTCCATTTTAAATTTCAGCAGTAGAAAAGAAGCTGCCTTTGGAGAAGAAAGGGCAAGGGAAAGAGCAATCAGATATGAAGGTTAAGTACCGCAATTGTAGCCAAAACAGCCCTTGGAAACTCCATATGCAGCCTTGTCTGAAGTTCCATTTCCATTCCTTTCTTGTCAGTGAAGCACCTGATAAATATGGCAACGGCGGTTCCTCCTTCAATAATTAACTGCAACAGGCAGCATCCACAGTCACCGGATCAAGTAAGCACACACACATCTCATTTTCCATCCAAATTGAAACATCTGAGTCACTAAAAGGGACATTTCACTAACCATTAGCAAGATAAATGTCATGAGCATGAAAAATGTGGTATAGTTCCTTTTGCCTATGCAGTTGTTCAGCCACTGCAACAAAATTTCACCGACCGAAATCGGATTAACACTCCCAAGCAGGTGGGTTCAAAATAAGGAAAGAAGAAGAAGCAACAAAAGCCCACTTACTTACCCTGCAATGATGGTCAAATCCTTCAACACACCTGTTGCAGGTCCTGCAATGCTTGCTGTGTTTCTTCACCTGGGAAACACCACACCATTAAGCCTTTTTAGATAGACCCATTACATTCATAATGCCCAAGTTTTGAACTTTATTTGCCCTTATTGCAGAGCGGATTAATTAAAGACAAACCCATAAAAGGGGAATCTATCGCCCAAACCTGGAAATCACACAGGGAGCAATAAGAGATGTCATCGAGCTTGGAGTCAGGGGAAACAGCAGCATCATCCTTCATTACAAGAGGGAAAGGAAGCAATGGTTCCATTTGAGCGGCGACCTTGAGCGGATCTAAGTACTTCCTCCTGATGAAAGTCCTGAGGATCTTCCTCTCCACCCGCCTGAAAACCCTCTTCACCATTTGCCCAAAAAGGAATCCATATCTCAATTTCGGCAGCCCACCATCTTTCGATTTCGCACGCTTCCTCTTTCTGCAGCTGGTTCTGTCACTCGGGTCGATGGCCGTACACCTAATGAAAAGCAACATGACCGAAACCGCCTGCAATCGGCTCCAAAGGAAACCGCAGAATGAAAATTACTATCTCTCTACGGACTACTAACTCGAAGCACAAGTTCACGAAGAGATTCGTTACCGCGACGGAGAAGATCGTTGTGACAGTTGTTTCGGCGACTCTGTTTCCCAGTAGGAGTCCGAGAAACGAGTAGAAGGTCACAACGAGGAAGCTGTAGATAGCCATTCCCACGAACTGGATTCAAAATGGAAAACGTTTTCAGGAAGCTGGTGAATTAACGAACTGGGATTTGTTTCGGGCAGAGACAGCAAAGAGAAATGAAGGGAAAAACAGAGTACCTGGAGAGGGTGGAGAGGGCGCTGCCAGCCGTGGCGCCTCATGGTGAGTGCGATCATGTTCTGGAAATCTGAGTTTCCAAAAATGGCTTAGCTGGAAGAGAGCTTGGTGTTCTCTCTTTGTTCTTTCTCCGGGAGATGGAGGAGATCAGAGATGTGAAAGACTTGAGAATTGAGACCTTGAGTCACAGACTTGGTCAGTTGGCCTTTCCAACGGTCTCATTCCCCTTTCGAAATTCAAAAGCACCTAGTTCAAGGGGTTTTTTTTTTTATAATAGAATCAAATGAGATTTTCTTTTGGTCATAAGTTTTTTTTTATAACTCATTTGGTCATAAGTTATACACTATAACATGTCGATTATTCTTATTAAACATGCTATTTTACTATAAAAAAATATTCTTTTAATTTTTTTTTTTTTGCAAAAAACATATTCATGCATTTCAAAAAAATTATCAAACATCTAATTTTGTTAAGATTTTTATCCAAAAACCATCAACCATAATTTGAACTTCGAACTACCCGATCTCGACAAAATGAGAAATGAAATATCAGTTTTGCCCCTCCATTTAATACTAAGTGTAGCTGAACTAAAATTATTAGGGATATTTTAGACATCTGTAGTCCCAAATCACTCTTCTACTATGGTTAATGGTTTTTAGATGAAAATGTTACCAGAAGCACATGGTTGATAATTTTTCCAAAGTACAAGGGTAGTTTAGATATTTGCGTCTCCCAAACCACACTTCAATCATGGTTAACGGTTTTTTATGGAAATTTTATTAGAAGGGCATGATTGATAACTTTAAGGGTATTTTGATAATACAAAAATAGCAAACTAACATGTTTGACAAAATGGTCTACCTCTTTGCTCGAATGATCGACCAGATGTACTATTTTCCTTTTTGTTATGTTCAACAAACGGTCGACCTCTTCCGCTAAAAGGTCGACCACTCTACAAGAAAACGGTCTACCACTTCCATCAAGTGGTTTACCTCTTTCACCAAGCGGTCCACCGCTTCAATAACCGGTGGACTTGATGAACCATTGCTAGTGAAATAATCATAAATAACTAGAGTTCAGTAATAATATATATGATTGCTAGTAAGAGATTTAATATTAGTACCAATGCTGCAAGCATAGATCACAAGTTTCTCGAATGATTGTTTTCCCGTAAATTTGGAAAATGTTTTGCATATTTGCTTCTTATATTTGACTTACTATATAGCCAGGGTTCAAGAAGGCGCACCTAGGCACACGTCTAGGCTCAATTAGGCGCTAGGCGGTGGAGGATCGCCTTGACTTGGTCATAGGCGTTGTAAAAGGCGCTGGTAGCGCTTAATAGGTAGGAATAACGCTTAGTTTGCGCCTAGTGGAGAGAAGGCGTTCCTGGGAGTTCCTGGGCGAGCTTAGGCAGTTAAACCCAATACTCTTCGTTTTGTCCTAGAAAATCAGAAACTTGCCTCTTGCCCTAGAAAATCAGAAACACGGGAAGTAACATCTGCTGCCGCCTGCCACCCTAGCTCTCGCCCCATCTGCTACCGCCTGCCGCCCTAGCTCTCGCCCCATTTGCTGCTCTCTGCCGCCGCAGGAGAAAGTCATCGATCACTCTTCTCGCCTTCACATCGCTCCGCTACTATAGTGGGAAATAAAGTCGAAACTCGTCAATTGCTGCTCCTTCCTTCTCCTCGGTACGTAGCACAAGCTTCTTGCCTCTATAAGCACCTATTAGCAGATGATTGGTCACTATTTGCTTGTTATTTGTTATGTTAAGTGTTTACTATTAAGAACTAGGCATTACTAATTTTATATGCACTTGGATCATATGAATTATTCCAGAAAACAGGAAATATTTGACAATTTTTCCATTTATGCTCTGAACGCCTAGGCGCGCCTAGGCTACGCCTAATCGGGCAAGGCGCAAGTCAGGAGCCGAGCGCCTGCCTTACGCCTAGCGCCTTTTAGAACCTTGTATATAGCACTTTCATCTTTCCTTCAAATTCTAAGTTTACTTATTTTTTTATCCTATCATTGTCTTGTGACCGGTTGCCCCAAGTGGTGGTGGAAGTGAATAGATCATTTTCTTGAAAATTGGTCGACCACTTGGTGGAAGAGGTCGAACACTTGAAGGTAAGTGTGTCTTCGGGTCGACCCATTTCTGGAAACGGTAGACCGGTTGACTCAAGTAGTGGATCACTTGGTGGGAGTGGTATACCATTTTCTTGGAAAGTGATCGACCATTTGGTGGAAGAAGTCAACCACTTGAAGGTAAGTGTGTCATTAGGTCGACCTATTTCCGGAAATGGTAGATCAGTTGACTCAAGTGGTAGAGCACTTGGTGGAAGAGGTCGACCATTTTCTTTGACAGTGGTCGACAACTTAATGGAAGAGGTCGATCATTTTTTCTAAGTTATGGTGACTTGCAAGTCACCATAGGTCCAAAAGCATATTATACCTATAATGCTTCTTTTTTGGGTAAAATACATCGGTTACCATTAAAGTATGAGAATTGAGAGAGCTATACCTCTTAAGTAGAATAAGGCATCGCGTGCCACTGAACTCTATTATATGTGCACACAGTACCACTTAAATTTACTGTTACGTGCATTCCATTAAAGTTGACAGAATATTTCATTTTATAAATTTCAGAATTGGTCCTTCTAATTTTCTTATTTAAAAAATCATTTGGACTTATGCAAAACTTTATTTTTTTATTGTTTAGTTGGAATCCTGTTTTGACTCTGAAACCAAATCAGTCTTTGAATAGGAAATTTAGAATCAATTATCATTATAAAGATTTTCAATTATCATATGTGTTCTAATGATTGAGTTATTTTCCAAAACAAATATATACTATGAATTATGTCTCGATATAAATAATCTGAGTATGTTATATTTAGTTGTCTTACATCCAATTGACGTTGTCTAATTTTCCATGTTAAATCTCCTGTTAATTCTCTAATATTATATTGTAAATATTTCATATTAGTTAAATTTCCCAATTCTAATTCTCTTCCTACATTCATATTTTCTTTTCTATATTTATCCTTCTTTGGTCTTGACGTATTGATAGTCGAATAGGTTTTGTGTTAACTGTTTTTAGTGGTATTTCTTTTCGGATTAGGGGTTATATAGATCTTTTAATGTTGATTTTAAATATTTATTATTATCTTTTAGTATATTTATTATTCCTTCTTGATATTCATTTATTATTTATTTATTTTATTGAAAAATTTTCATTAGTCATTCTAGTAATACTATGCTTAACAGGTTTTCTAATTTTTATACTAGGTAACAGTTGTTGAAATATTATTTTTGGGTACCAAAAGGTAATTAATAGTTTGGTTTGATGAAAATTTAGACGGATACACCTTTTTGGCGACTTCAATGGTACCCGATACCCTATTTCGAATAGCAAAGGGGTCAGCCCCGCACCACAAAAGGGTGGAATGACCATCATTTCCCAACGACAATGGAGTTCTTATTCATACAAAAATCACGACAGGATGGAGGGTGTTCGTATATTATCATAAAATTAAACGACGCTACAAGAAAGGATCACTTCTCTCGACCATTCATCGTCGATCAAAATTATTGACTGACAGCGCAGACACAGTAGTGACGGCAGCCAGGAGACCGCAGCCTATACCAATTGAATAGCACTGTCTGCTACGCTCGATTAAAGGACCTGAAATTGTCGCAGGGAGACGCACCAAACCAATTTCCCCACCCCCCCAGAAAAATGTCTCCCAAATAAGGGCAGTAGTCCATTTACTCTTTTGCAGGCTAATAATATCCCGGTTCGGAATCTGATGCAAGCAGAGCAAAAGGCTACCATATTTCCTTTAACAAAGCTTCAAAATATACATACAGATAATGAAACAAAAATACCAAAAAGAGAGAGAGAGAGAGAGAGAGAGAGAGAGAGAGAGAGAGAGAGAGACCAGCATTCCTAAATTTTACAAAATAGCCCAAACAAAAATCTTTCTTATTTTGTTTGTACGCACGTTGCCGGGGGAAGGAAAACCAGGACCTTACTTAATCAATCACAAGCTGTCTGCTCTTGTGATCTTCAGTCTCTTCACGCTTGACACAAACATCCTGCGTCAAATTAAATAAATTAAAAATCAATATCGTTGTTCTTTACGACGAAAACCAATTGGTTCCAATACTTCAGAAAACGAATGAGAAAAACGGGAGGAACTCACTCCCAGGGAACATCCCCGACGATCAACCAATCTCCTTCCTTGTCCTCGTAAGTCAAGACGTGGTACTGCACCTGCTGCTGATTATAGTTGTTCTCGTTCCCTGCGCGTCCCAAATCGAGGAAAATAGCAGTCAGATGAAGTTTCGACCAACATGATCTCAAATAATATGAGCATTCATTGGTTTCACTTTGTTGCTATAACTTGAAGACAGACAGACTATCATCTGTCGTCGAATTGAAGTCGTACGAAAAGGACCAACAACCAACGAAAAAAAGAAAGAAAAAAATCGAAAGTTTGGTGTGGTGGTGGTGGTGGGTTTCTTACAGAGAATGTTGGTGCCGAACATGTCATCAAGAGTGGTGATCATGTCCTCGTAGCAACCATAAGCCCACAAATCCAACTTCCTCCCGATCGGAATCCCTTCCATGTACACCTTCACGAAGAAAGTAGCACCGCCGCAGCCGCCGCGCCCATGCCCTCCTCCTCCGTACCTTTCATCCATTATTACCTCTTCCTCATCCGCGGCGGCGGCGGGCCTGCCGGCGGAGAGGCTGAGGCCGAGCCTGAGATCCGTGCTGAGTGCCTTCCTCATGTGGCGGGACAGAGAGGAAGAAGGAGAAGAGGAAGAAGAAGAAGAGGCTGATGAGTAATGGTGATGATGATGATTGTTGTTATTACCACCCGCTCCTCTGCCCATTAATTTTTACGTGTTGCCTTTTTTTTTTCTTTTTGGAGCGCTTTTTTGTGTGTCGAAGATGGAGATAGAGATGGAGAGGTCAAGGGAAGCCGCCAGCTTTGAGGTTTGAATATATAGAGGAGGGGATGTGGGGGGACAGGGGAAAAAAAAAAGAGGATAAAGCGTAGGAATGAAGGGGAAAAAAGGTTAATTAATTCAATTGTTTTTCTACTTTTATTTTGAGAAATTGCTTGATTTGTTTGCTTTTTCGATCTAATGAATTGAACTTTTTTTTTTTGGAGGAGGAACTTGTTGATTTATTAGTCCAGTAGTAATGTGTCCGTGGAAAGTGAGGTAAACTGCGGGCCACGATTAATTCATGTAAAGAAGTTGTATGATTGTAAATGAGGTGGGTTTTCTTAAATCATTATTAACTTTTTTCTATTTTTCAAATAATCGGATTTGTGTCTGTCTGGTTATCCCATATTTTATGTAAGAAAGGATTTGTAACTCTATTTTATATCCGTGGTTTTTAGGTAGCTGGGAAATTATTTATCTTCGGCGCCAACACATATACTAAACAATAAATAACTAACATAATTTGGTAACAAGGGAAAAAAAAAAAAGAAGTGAAGAGTGAATGGAGGGAATTAGGAAATTAGTATTTGATTTGAGTGACCACTTAATTATATTTCAGCTCTTATTTTTTGAATTACCGTCCTTTCATTGAGAGACTAAAATATGATCCATAAATTTTTATATGTAAAGAAATACTATTGGTGGGGCGTGTATGGGTATGGAGCAGTGAGGCTAAAACCATACTCGCCTCATCCCCATCAATTTTTTAGCGGGGTTTACCCATACCGGCGCATTGGCTGGGTCAGGTATCCGTGGTGGTGATGTGTTTGATTGCATCTTACATCTCTATGACACGTGAAATATGCTATTTTAGACCCAGTTATTGTGACCAAAAGTGCATTTATTTTCTATAATTATCGTCATAATACCTTGAGTTTGTTATGTGAATGCTCAAAGTGTGCTTGAGAATGTTGTTATCAGTCCGATGCGCATGTGGGTAGTTTTTTGTGCATTATCAAGTTAAAGTAGCACAGTAGACCAATTAGGAACATCAGGGGACAATAAGACTCGTCAAATGGGATTTGAACTCGAAGAGGAAACCAAGTCCAGAAAGACGCCTAAAATGGGCGGAGACTTCTGAAGGAGAAGGACACTCTGTGGATGCAAGTGATGAGAACGAAGTACATCCGATCAAGGGAGAACCTCGAGTTGCTCCATCCAGATCAGCAAGTTCCTTCACTTGGAAAAGCTTCACCAAAGCTTCCAACCTCTTACATAAAGATTGTGCATGGAATAATAAAAAATGGTCTGAACACTAAATTTTGTTTAATCCATGGTTGTTGCAGGAACCGTTTAAGAACGTGGTGACGAGCCCAATTACTAATGAGCAGGCCGAGACCGTGGTAGCCGATTTTGTGACGGGTGATGGCTTGTGGCGGACAAACCTATTTGGTGACAAGATTCCGAGTTCAACGCAAAATAAGATCTTGAGTATGGCGGTCGACAAGCTCTCCCCATACAAGGACGTGCTCTTTTGGACGCCTTCCTCCCATGACAAGTTCACGACAAGTTCAGTCTACCAGCTTTTGAACCACAAGAGGCTTATCTAGATAGAAGATATTGGAAGACGGTTTGGAGTCTCCCAGTACCAGAGCGCATCGGTAGCTTCATGTGGCTGACCTTCTCAGGAAAACTAGCGACTGATTGTCTACGTTTTTCTAGGAATCCATCATCCACATCTTTCGTGACTGCCCACCTGCTTTATATTTTGGGTCCAGGTACGTGCCTATCAGCAAACAACAAGCTTTCTTCATGCCGAATACGACTAACTAGTTACGGTCCAACTTGGAAGACAAAATCGCTTGCGAGTTATCTATGACATACTACACACAGATCGGTCCTCTACCTTCAGCTAATTCCGACGAAACACCCATTTAACCTACGAGCTAAACATGCGCATAAACGACATGATACATAGACAAATCGTTCAGAATCAGGGGAACCACCATCAACCAAATCATCAAGATGAGCTAGTTTGGCACCGTAGTATCAGACTTGAAAAAAGTGTGATTCTACAATCACGGCATGGATTGCTTGGAGCCCGCCTCAAGAAGGCTGGCTTAATATGAACATCGACGGTGCCTCAAATGGGAATCCCGGAGCTGCTGGTACAGGATGCGTCCTGTGAGATGTTGCGGGTCAGTGGGTGTCGGGATTTGTGGCTAATATCGGAGAAGCTTCTGTTGCGTTGGCTGAACTGTGGGCTTTCTCCCATGGTTTGACGTTAGCTTGGAAATTAGGATGTCGAACCCTTCAGATTGAGTTCGACTCACAATTGGCTATTGAATTGATCAAGGACAGGCAAGACCTGGTTCGTCCCTGCGCCAGTTTGATCGCCTCTATTGGTAGGAGATTAAGTCAAGATTGGCTGGTGAGCATCACTCATGTATACCGCGAAGGGAATAGAGACGCGGACTGTCTCTCGAACACATTCCCGTCTATCCCATACGGTGTACATGAGCTTGCAAACCAGCCCCCAGGCTTAGCTTCCATTCCGTGAGATGATTACCAAGGAGTGTCTTTCGAGCGGCAGATTGTTTCCCGCCAAGAGCTCGCTTCCTCTTAACCCCCTACCCCTGTAATCTTCTTTTCTCGGCCTCTGCCTCCATCAATGCAAATATATATATATATATATATATATATATATATCCAGTGTCTGTAAACGTTAAATTTCATACGAACTTTAAAATCTAGCGATCTTAAATATTTTAAATTCAAGATTCCAATTTTACCCTGCTACGTAGAATCACGATTTGACTGTATTTTCTTATAACGATGGTGCACATTTGCTCTCCCCATGATGAAATATTGCAGGGATGGGATGGGATTGGATTTAGAATGAATGTAGACAGCTTTGGGAGAAGGGAAAGGATGACCCTTGAAACCCAACAGAAGAACCAGATTGGCATTGAAGAGCTCACTAATTTGTTTGCCCACATCGACAATTAAGAATGATGGATGGTGTTTAGTGATTCAATTGAGGAGGCCATTACGTTGCTTAGTGTTCGTTCAATGGATCAAAGCGCATCGTTAAGTGGGTACCAAAAACCGCATGAGGGGCCTTGGATTTGGTTTATAGAAAAGAAAACAGAACACATCAACATTAAAAGAATTCCCTCCGCACTCATTAATCCCTTCTGTAGCTTTGCCAAGACGAAGAAGCCTCTGTGTCCGTGTAACCACAAATTTGTTTGCCTGGGCTTGCGTTCCCATTTGTCCTTTTCTCTCTTCATTCTCCTAATCGGTATGTGAAACTAAAGTGCTCATGTAATCATAGGATTAGTTAAATCTTTTTCATTAATTTGTTGGGTTTTGAAAATTTGTAAAATGCACTCATGGTATAATCCTCAAATGCTGTAGAAGAAAATAATCAGGAAGGTGACTAAACTCTTCAAGATGAAATTGCTCGGTAGAATACAATGGGGGATAAGGGTTGGTTTGTGGGTTTCATTTTAGACATTAGAAAACCTCGGGATAAGAGCTTTACGCTTTATGAAAAAATTATAACAACAAATAAAGTGTAGTCAAATAGAACAAATGTTCACTAATAAACTACCGTGTTATAGATTCGAATCACATATACTATCATTTTTTTTCTCCTTTTTCCCATGTTCAAACTACTATTGGGAGTTCATTAATTTTCTCTCAAATTACGGGGGTATCCTGTCCTCCACTTGGGTACGCCCCTAATTAGAGTTGGTTTGTGATTGAGATCACGTGTTCAAGTCCTCACGATCCCCACTATTAATTGTTGTCTTTAAGGTACATAGTATGACAAGCATGTGCAAACTTCAAGCCCTTGAGTCGACTTTCGTTTGAGAGGGCGTATAAGGAAGTGGTTAAGTATCATACGTGAATCTTACCCAACAACTCAAATTATTGGGACAAGTTGGTTTATGACATGTATCAGAGCTGCTTGGGGATGACAAAAATATCTTAAACCGTGGATACCCACCCGAATCCAACCTAATTGAATTGAGTAAGGTAAAACCCAAACCCGAAGGATTTTCAGTGGGTACGGGTAAAACCTGAATCCAAATATTGCGGGTAATGGATAGACATATTTTTCTCACTATCAAACCCGAACCCGGCTGATTATACCCATGTATGTGTATTTTGTTTAGAAATGATCATTATTTTTCTTAACATATTTGCTATTTATTATGCATATATAATATTTTTAATAAAATTATGTAGTTAATAACTAGTTTTCTTCATTACACTGCCGTACTTTTCTTCTCATGTATTTTCAGTATATGTGTAAATGTTAACATGTTGGTTACTCGAAAAGGTAAATCGTTATCTATTGATAATTGTTAATACTCGGAACAAGAACGGGCATGGACGTGATTTTAATTTTCTACCCGAGTCTTGTGTGATAATGAGTAGAACTAGAACATCATTGGTAGGATAATGGATACGCACTATCTGTCCTCGACCCGATGTCATCTCTAAAACTACTTCATTGAGATCACAAGCATTAACCTCTCCCAACAACTCGAATTATTGATAGAATAAGTCGATAACATTATCACCCGTACATTTTACTGCAGCTCCAATTAGCTGTACATATATATATACTTACCATCTACGTCACATTAACCACCGGCTGGCATAATTACTTTTCTATCAAAAGAACAAATAAAAAAAAAAGGTAAGATTTTGCGAGGACTAAGAACAGGTTGGCCTCCTCCTTTTGATGTGTTGAACGAAGAAGCAAATCTTGCTGGTTTTCACTTTTTAGGAGGAGAAAAGGAGAGAGTTTCCCCCTTTTTGCCTGATTTGCACCACTTTTTTCATCGGCCTTTGTCTTTCATGGCTGTAAGCCACGTCGGAAAAAGAAAAGAAAAAGGCTATCGTTGTTTGTTGGAAACAAAAAAAATTGGTAGCATGATGTTTTAGCTGTGTTGGGTTGTTTTTGCTGCGACACGAAAGAATGAAAATGGGAGCGGCGAGGAATCCTGGCCTGCTGGGCAGGAGACATGCAATCAATTCCGGTTTGGAGACACCATGAAATCGATATCTGACTTGCGTACGTAGTAAAGAATGAATGAAAAAAAAGGAGACCGAAATCGAATAAAAAGGGTGTGTGACTCAAGTTTTTTGGATGCCCTTTTTCTTTTCCTTGCAATTTACTCACTTTGTCTGGTCAATTTTTTTTGTTGATATTTTACATAATTTAAAATATATAAAAAAAGAACCCAAGAAATTAAATAGTAACTAACGGTTGGTGGATGAATGATGGATGGTAGTAGGTTGAGATGAATGGAATCGTCGAGATTTGCTAAGTATGATGTTTTCCCCTGTAAATGAATGAATGAATGAATTTGAAGTTAAGATGAATGGAATCGTCGAGTTAGATTGTTACCTAGTTGATGTCGGCTTCGATGTTGTCGTACAAATCCCACAAAAGTACTCGTGGAAGTCTTCTTCACCATTTTGTGGACAGTGTTCGCATTAAGCATAACACCTCTCGCGTTCCTCACTTTAACAACTTTGCATTGGATGGAATGTAAATTTCTCTACGTATTAGCAAAAAAGTAAGCATTTTATTGTTAAATGAGTATTTAGATTGCAACTGATATGTACATTCTCTCTATTCGTCGCACCGATTCATCGAGCTCTTGCAATATTTTAGTATTGATTGGTGGTTGGGTTTCAGCTTTGACTCTCATTAGAGAATTTTTTTTTTTTTGACAATGGAACATCTTCTATTATACCAAACCAGACAAGCAGAAACAAAAGGCTACAACAAGGGCGAAATCAAATTTGCAATGACAATCCAATCCTGTGGTAAGAGATCAAGTCGGGCATTCCTAGCAACCCAATCCGCAAGAGAATTAAATCGCCGAGGAACGAAGGACAACTTGATCCAAGGAGCCCCCTGAAGAAGAGACACAATCCGGGCCAGGGTCGCACGACATTGCCAAGGCCAATCGCAGGGGTCTTGAATAAGAGCCACAATCAAACGTTGGCAGTCGCTTTTGATACACGTCGGACATGACACTTGGGCCGCCAACACCACAGCACCCAGAATAGCAAATGCTTCTGCCTGAATCGGGTAGGAACAATAGAACCTCTCAGCCTTGCCGTCAATCACCTGACCGTGGGCATCAGCAATGGTAATCCCACAAGCCGCCAACTGAGATTCCGAAACAAAGGAGCCGTCACAGTGCACAATTCGTTCAAAAGGGCCAGGCGGTGGTGAGGGGTTTCGACGGGATCCCCTAGGCTGAGAATGACAACTAGCTGATCTCAGGATCGAGGACAGTGAGGTTGTCTCTCGAGCTTCGTTGATGTTCATGAATTCACGATTAGCTAAAGTTGCCGTGGTGGCTGGGGAAATAGCCCTGCTCTCAAAGATGAAACCATTTCGAGCCTTCCAAATACTCCATAAACAGCAGACAAGGCGGGCAATCTGCTCATCCGGCATTTGATCCTTGAGGCTAAAGAACCACTCTGCAAAGGACATATAAGGATCAGGAAAGATTGTCAGTAATCCACAGAGTAACCATGTGTTATGAGCATGCTGACAATGAAAAAAACAACGGAGAACAGTCTCATCCTGATAATTGCATAAAGGGCAGGTGGAGGCTGGAGCACACTCGCGCGAGAAAAGGCGTGCTCGAGTTGCAAGAGCATTCTTCGAGCTTTTCCAAATGAAGAATCGGAGCTTGGGAGGAAGTGAAAGTGACCATAACCACCTCCAATCCTGTCTATTAGGTCGAGCTCCATCATCATTGACAGGATGAATACTTCTGTCCCTCGCTTCCCGAAAGGCTCTATAGGCTGATCTCACAGTGTAGGAGCCAGACTCGGTGTACCTCCATATCCACTTATCCTCCGCCTCCGGGGGACCAATTGGAACTCTCATAATAGCCTGAGCCACCTCTTCAGTGACCTCTGCTCGAATAGCATCGGAATTCCAACTTCGAGAAGAGGCAACAATCCAATCGCTGACCTGAGATGGTTCCAGCTGCAGGTTGGATAGCGAAAAGTTGGGAATAGAAGGTACCCATGGATCCTTATGGAAATTGGTTCCCTCACCAGACATAATCCCTTTAATCAATCCAATCTTCATCTTATCCTTCACATCACAAAATCCGTTCCAAATCCATGATCCGTTTCTACCCTTCTTAGCTGAGTAAAGGTCCCCATTAGCAAAGTAAAGTCCCTTTAAGAGCTTGACCCACAAAGCTTCCGGGTTATCCAACATCCTCCAAATTTGTTTACCGATCAATGCCACATTCATAAGGTGGAAATTTTTAAAACCCAAGCCTCCCTCCTCTTTTGGCTTTTCCAGAACTCTCGCATCACACCAATGAATGGATTGCTTTTTCATAGAGCCCGACCAGAAGAAGCGCTTAAGAATAGAATCCATCTTGTTTGTCAAGGATCGAGGGAGGAAGAAAATACTCATAATGTAAGCCGGAATAGCCTGAATAACAGCCTTCAACAGTACTTCCTTACCACCCGGGGAAAGGAGGAGGCTCTTCCATGATTCTCCAATTTTCTCCATTCTTTCTAGCAGAAACAAAAAGGTTTCTTTTTTTGACCTCCCCCACTCCGTAGGAACACCAAGATATTTATCATGACAGATAGAAGGCGGGAAACCAAACTTGCTTGCCACTAGGGATCTTAAAGCATTGGGAGTGTTCTTACTGAAAAAGATTGATGACTTCGAAGGATTGACCTCTTGTCCTGTGATCTTTCCATAGTTATGTAAGATTTTCTGAATTTGTTCGGCTTCATTCACACTAGCCTTCCCAAAGATAACGGTATCGTCTGCGAAGAGGCAATGTGAAATACGAGGGCAATCTTGATTGAGCTTAATTCCTCTAATGTCACCTCTGGAAACCCCTCTGTCGATGAGGAAATATAAGGCATTAGACATTAAGATGAAGAGGAACGGAGAGATTGGATCCCCTTGCCTTATTCCCCTAGTAGGAGTGAAAGGCTCCGTTGGGCTCCCATTCAGAAGTATCGAGAAATTGACTGTGCTAACACAAGAGTTGATCCATCTCAGCCACTGATCAGAGAAACCATAAGCTTTGAGGATCAAATCAAGACATTCCCAATCAACCAAGTCATAGGCCTTGCGCATATCCAATTTAATCATCATATCCCAGTCACCATTCCGCCGATTCTTGAAATTGTGAAGGATTTCGTGGACAATAATAATGTTGTCTTGTATGAGTCGTCCACCTGTGAATGCCGCTTGCATCTCAGAAACCAGCATAGGCAACCATTTCTTCATCCGACTTGACAAGATTTTTGAAATAATCTTGTATCGGAAATTACAACAGCTTATAGGTCTAAACTGAGTAATCCGATCAGGGGTTTGAACTTTAGGGATAAGAGCAATGTGAGTATCATTCCATCCCTGTGGCATCACTGCTGTTCGAAAAAACTCAAGGATTTCCTTACAGAAATCAGGCCCGATTTTTGTCCAGTATTTCCTGAAGAATAATCCTGCAAAACCATCTGGTCCTGGTGATTTCGTGGGTCCCAGATCAAACACAGCATCTCTAATCTCCTCAAGAGTTGGATCTTTGCAAAGGTCCATATTCTTTTCATCAGTGACAATTCTTGGGAACTCTTGGAGTGTCGAGCCATCAAAATGATTATCTTTGGTAAACAGAGCTTGGTAGAAATCAGTAATGTGGTTTGAAAGCTCATCCGGACTCGATAAGATATTGTCAGCATCATCCTTAAGAGAAGAAATCTTGTTCCTTTGTTTCCGGAAGATGGTGGAGGCATGGAAAAATTTGGTATTTTGGTCTCCATGTTGGAGCCAATCGACTCCAGATCTTTGGCTCCAAAAGAGCTCTTCATCCTTCCAAATTGCAGCAAGTTCGTTCATGAGAGCTTTCTAGCTGAATGTGATGCATATGCATCACTTTTATTATAAAAAAAAATTTGATTGTAAAACCATTTTATTTTTTGAAACTCCTGACTTATAACACACAACAAAATACATAGATCCAAATTACACGAATTTCACCTTGACATGTAGTCAATAATTCCCAAATTTGTAGATTCATCAACAATAAGGTATTTACAAATGAGAAGGGCTTTCATTTGTGAATTTGGTTATCCATTAATTAACAAATATTTAGCTAATAGATGTACAAATAAAGTAAAAATAGATAGTTTTTACCATTATGTTATGAGATAAATATTATGATTAAGATGAGAGGATCACCGACATTTGTCAGAATGACATTTATTGTCATACCTACCATGGAATAACCTTCACAATCAATCACATGTACCCAAATTGTACATTATGCCTAGAATCATAGTTTAAATAATGCATGTAATTTTAAAATGCAAGTTTAGTGAATCATATGCTCGAAAAAGCTTTAGTTGGATCTCTTTATGCTTTTGGCTTATATGAAAATCATATTGTATCTTCCTAATTTTGTCAATGGTTGATTAATTCTCTTCAACTTTGACCTATGTGAATTAATTTATGACAAAGATGGCAAACAAAAATGTTGTAATTTAAGATAATCAAAATAATTATAGTGATTATAAACTTATCAAAGTTATTGTTGATGGTCATACTATTAGACAGATTATTTCCCGCTTTAGTATAGATTACTGAGAGTCAAACACGAATAAAACAACTTTCCTCTTCCCTTAACCACACTGGGTATAAATGCACGCTAAACTGCAAAGTGTATATAGAGACTGATAAATATCTATACTTGTGTTCAAGGTTTAAGATCGAATTGAATCGTTGTTTATATGACTGGGTGATTCTATGTAGAGAACATTTTTATCCATTAGTCGGAACAATTTCATTTTGTGTAAAATGAACTTATCTTTGTACCTTACTATCTTCAATTTCTGAAATGGTTTGTTTTGTCATAACATCCTACTATTAAATATTCATAGTCTTGAGTATACTTTTCATGTAGGTTTATGAGACATATATAGATGGAGTATAGACTTAGTTCTCAATCAAAGATACTCAACAATCAATCACTATTTTGATAGTATTCATAAACAACATATATATTTCTAAGTTAAGATGTTTAATAAATAACTAGATGGTTTGTTATGTCTATCTAGATTCTAGACCTATGTTGAAAAGTTCCAGCATATACCATATCCACTCACGATCTTTCAATTATCTAATCTTGACATCTCCGATATGGACATTTGTAAACTCTCGATGTAAGACATTATGCCTCCATTTTGTCAAACATAATACTTAAGTTTATTATCTTATACAATATATATTAACTCCAGGTCAGGGAAAGATGCAGCTGTAAATTTAAGATCACTCAATATCCCTAGGCCTGGTTGTTTCATAAGAAACTCATGCATAAATTCAAGGGCAGCCACTGAACCTGGAGTGTTATGCACCCCAAAATCATGGGCCCTTGTTTGCATGAAAACAACTGCTTGTTCTAAAGACTTTTACCTCGAGTAAATACCAGTTACAGAACTACGGAGCAAAAAACAGAAGCCGCCTCTCAGGACTTTTCCATCTCACCGAAGGACATGAATAGTGTTCACTACAGTTGACAAAGAAAAGGGCTCTACAAGAAAAAAATACAGGGCTAGCTCTTGAAATTCTCTACATGACTACATAAACAACCAATTATCCGGCCTGAACCTCTCCTCCCATCTATGCATTTGGCATGGGATGCCTCTACATGACTTGGGACCCGAAATAAGCCAGACATTACTTGTACGCATACCGGGAGAGGAAGTCCGTTACTTCAGCTGCAGCCTCGTTAGCGGCCTCCACACATCGCCCCAAAGCCACACCAGAGGCATAGTTTCCTCCCAGAAACAACCCTTTCAGGCCTGTGTCCTTGAGAGCAGTTTTTGCCTTGTCCAGGATATCAAAATGACCAACCAGGAACTGTGGGATGGCTTGTGGCCACACCTTGACGCCCACTTTAAATGGATCCTTTGCATCAGGCTTTATGAGCATCTTTCTTAAATCACGGTCAACTGCTTCTACGAGTTGGCTCTCCGTCTGAAAATAACAGAACAAGCAAAAATTCGTCATTGCACACATCTTGACTAAGTATGTTTCATGCCATGTAGATAGAGGATTATTATGTTGTTTTTTCTTTTCAATTGGTTGTCTTTTTTTACTTTTTTTTTCAAGTTACCTTCGATAAAATTCCAGGGTTAGTAGCTCCTCCAATGTAGTTTGAGAGCAAAACTCTTCCTGGTGGAACCCTATTAGGAAAGAGAGATGAACTGTAGATAGTTCCTGCAAAGCCCACAAACAGGCGAACTTTTGGTTAGGATTTGGAGCACCAATGCATGGATCATTCTTCAACTCTAAACTTCAAGCAAAACAGAAAACATGATAATGCTCAAAAGTGTTATTACCGAGAGTTTCCACCCCTTGGCTACGTGGGTGCAGCTGGCCGAAACCCTTGAGCTCCCCCTCGATTAAACACTCTTGCCGAATTGCTTCTTTTGGATATGAAATGGCTACTGCAGCGACAGGTGGGTAGTAAAATTTCGACAATTCTTCAGCAGCAACAGCCTGCAAAACATAGGTTTGCACACAGTGACTACATTGGGATTCATTAATCATGCATACAGGCTTCAGTCAGCTATTTCTGTACAAGCCATCAGTACTTATACAACTAATTTTTGAGTGTGCTTACTGCATTGAGACCTGACATTTTCTAAGAATTATGCTCTGTGATTCATATCTACTCGCCAAGAAAAGAACCCGAAGTTAACATCGGGTGAACCTGGAGGAAAGTTTTTACCTCAGATCTACCCTGACCTCCTCCAATTGTTTCTGGGTCGTTTAATCATTTCCATAGTACTTCCCAATAATTCCACCATTGGTCAGTACCGTGACACCAGTGGAGAACTGGTCACATCCGATAGATCGAGTCACCTCATTGGTCCGGAAGTGCTTGAGGTTTTCCATCTTATATACATATAATACTAATAAATATAATAAAACTACCTTCAATAGGTGTTCTCTCAGCTAAGGCAGATAACCTACTCAACCTTGTCTCCCCAGGACCTCTCATTTTCTGCCCTGGTTGATAGAACAGCTTCTGTTCAACATGTGGAGTAAAATGTAAGGTGTTTTCAGAAGGGAAACACCAAGAAATTCTGGATCAAGGAGGTGACATGGTCTGGTATGACTGCATTCTCCAACAGTGCTGCAGCACTGACCCACAATGAACTACTGGGATGTACTATGGAGAAGATAAAACAACCAACTAAAAGTTGGATATGACAATTTGAGGTTAAACCGTTGTCCCATTTCTCCTATGTGGTATATCTTTTACTCATTTTTTCTTCTTCCTCCTCCATTTACATTTCACATCAATTAGTTCAGAGCATAGTTCTAACACAGTGTCAGTTCTCGACCGGTATTTCTGCAGAAAACCATCAGAGAGCACGCTCCTTGAGAATGCCTAACTACTTGCACAAATTGAACAAACAACTAAGTAATCAGTTCAAAAGCACCAACCGTAAGTGGCTGCAACAGACTGCTTGCAATATGGGATGGAACAGTCAGTACAACACATTTGCTCTGTACAGCTACCAATCCGTCAGGTGTTTCATAGGTCAAACTATATCCTCCAGTTTCCAATTTGCTGATACTTGAAAGCTTCCATGACAGTTTAACTTTGTTACCCAGCCTGCAATACTCATAATTGGTACTTATCAACAATATGAAAGATGTAAAAGGGATGCCACTGAAATTCCTCTCAAATAAATAACGAGACATCCAGGAAAGTGCTGCTCCGGAATAGTTCATGTACCAAAAGTGAATACAAGGTTGGATTCTAACAGAATGTCAAAACAGGAAATAGGTGACCAACAACTTACCCTTTTGCAAGTGCTTCAGGTAACATGGCAAGTCCCTTTCTAAAAGATCCAACTGTTTGGCCCTTTGGTTTTGGCATTCGCCTGGAAGAAAACAAATATTGAGTGATTGAAATGAGAAAATGGGGGCGTGTTAAACATCAGAAAGTGGCTCAAGATAATATTACGATTCTTGAGGAGGCTTGGGATTTTTATTTCTCTCCTGGATTGCCTTGAAAGCCCCGCCAACGATACTACCACCTGTTTGCTCAAGGTTCCAAACTTTTCCAAAGGCAGCTTTCATGCTTAACTTTGAGGGATCCCCAGCATAAACGCCTGCGCAGAACAAAAACTTTCAAAGAGTCTAATAAACTATAATATAACATCTTTCGAACTTTAGCAAATGCATTGTCGAACCATTTCAACATCCTTTATCCTCATCACATTCTAGAAACCTACAAGTTTGTGCATTTTTATATACCTGAACAAAATGGCTCGATTAAACGTTCGAAAACCTCATCGCCAAGATTACGCCGTACAAATTCTTCAACCGATTCTTCGCGCCCCTGTCACCTTTGTCAAAAGACCAACATTATGACGAGAAACAGTTGCAGACCAGCAATGAGATTATCCAACTAACGAATACAAAAGTTCCAGGAGGACAAACTGGTGGAGGAGGCCGCAATCCGAGGGCACCAAAGCCAGCTCTGAGTTTCCCACCAATACTCATCAGGTCAAAGACTGGCAAGTCAGCCGGCTTGGATGGCACTGGCCTCAATTTCCCATCCCACAACACGAACCGTGGCGCATTAGGATCGCCCAACACTAAATCATCTTTCAAACCACTATCCACCTAGCACATAACCAAACTGAATCAACCTTAATTCGATGCAGAAACGCAAATGTCAAAAGGCTGAATTGAAAATGAGGAGCATCATTCACCACCTACCACCAAGTTGAGCATTGAATCCGAGGGCTGGAAGCTGTTCGGCCCTTCCTCCCATAGATACCCGTCTCTTTCGACGGTGATGATATTGCCGCCAACGCGGCCGCTGGCCTCGGTGACGATGACGTTCGGACCGACATCTTGGTGTTTGGCGGCCAGCGCCTGGGCGATGCAGAGCCCGCTGATCCCGCCACCGACGATGACACAATCGGCAGTGGTGGAGCGCGACGCCTTGGATTGCGATTCGCCATCGAGGTTCAAGGGGGGAATCGTAGAGGGCTGCTCGGTTATTGAGCACCGAAGCTTGAAGGGACGGCGAGACGAATTCGGGCCGGAAGTGGAGAGCGGTGGTGGAAGCAGGGAGTGAGTGGGCCGGGAAATGGAGATTCCGCAGAGATTCGCCATGGCGGACGGAAGAGAAGATGCACCGATCTCGGTGGTTTAAAGAAGTCGCCGGGTGATAGAAAATCTGGACGAAAAGTAGTGGCCAACGTTATCTTTCTAGCTGAACAAAGCTGATTTTGGAACTTGAGTGACGTGGCATTCGCTAACTAATTGCTTGTGCTCTCTTGAGTAAATAGCTCTATGGTCAACAAAGTGTAATAGTGTTACATAATTAACGATGAAAAGCGCTTTCATTTGTGAATTTGGTTATCCATTAATTAACAAGCATTTAGTTTGGTTTAGTGGTATTATTACTGGTCTTAAATTTAGAGATCGAAGGTTCGAATGCCTCAAGTAGCACCTATTTATAAAAAAACCTATAATACCCTTATCCACACAATAAAAACCCACTCTTCATCAGTAGCATTATCTTTAAGATTTCTTGTTCATGAACGGTTTGATTTCTGACTCAAGAAAAACTCGTTCGAGACTCGATTCATCTTAATCGAGCCGACTTGCGAACAAACTCGTTAACTAAACGAGTCGAACTCGAGCCATAACATGTTCAGCTTGAAAGCTCGCAAACAAGCTCATTTAACGGTTTGACATTAGAAAGGATTGAAATTCATAGATTTTATGTATTGAAATTGGGATAAATATTGTGTTTTGTTTTGCTAGACTTTGTTGCAGGTTTGAATGTAATTTTGTGTTCAGTTCTAGCTCAACCTTGACCTATAATGAACATTTTATGTGTTGAACTCGATTTTGGCCTCGTTAAACTTATTTGGCGAGCTCGAGCTTGAGCTTTCATTTTCTTAAATGAGCCGAGCTCGAATTTGCATATTAAAACTCGTGACTAACGCGAGCCGAGCTCGAGTTTGAAAATATATTAACGAGTTATAGCTCAGTCTCGACTTATTAACAACCCTAGTTGAGAATATAGGGCACGAGACTGCAGGGGTATTTCCGTCAATCGGTACTAAAGTGTGTCACTCAAATATGAAATAGCAAATTACTAAATTGGCAATTCTCCTTTCCCGCCTGCGACATTTCGTGGCGTCCAATTTTCCTTTTCAAAATCCGCTCTCCCGTTCTGCTACTGCAAATTGCAATAGCTTGAAGCTTCGCCTAGAGATTTCCTTTCACGCGGGTTTTCTCTCTTGCTCGACGCGAGGCGAATTCCGGGAAATTCCCCATCGGCGGTGACCGTCCAGTGTAAGGTCGTCGTTCTCATTTCCGTCTCAGAATTTCAGTCGAATTCTTAAAACCTACTCTCTAGTTCAGTTCAATTTTCTTCTTCTGCTGCTTCTCGAACATTTCTTCGGAGCCCTCAAGGTTTTGCGACGGCTCCGTCGCCAGATTCCTGTCCGTAATTTTGATTTCGATAGACGAGTTCTGTGACTAACTCGTCCTCTAGTTCCGAACAGGGAAACGATCTCTTAGGTCAAGCAGAGTCTGATTTTGAAATTCCTCTTTGATCTATTCAGTAATTCTTGTACGCATCTAGCTAGAGTTGAACGAGTTCGTTTCGGGGAGATAAACAAATGATTTTTGGAGGAGAATCGCAGATCTGTAGGTTTTGCTGATTTCTGATACAGCGAATCTTGTGGGAAACTTACTGCTGCCGTTTGGATCCGCTTTGTTTATCCCAGACTCCTCGTCCTGTTTACGACGATTAATTGTGTTTGGGCTTTGGAATAATCCGGGGGGAAACACTGCAGAACTAGCACTCTATCGTTCTTTCTGGGTTCAACTGGTAGTTTGAATTTGATCTTTGCCCTATTGGGTCAAGTGAGTTGCCTGTATATTCCTTTTGCTGAACTTGTTTGTTCGTAAACTGATTTAGGTTTCCTTCGAGCTTGCACTAGCGTCAACTGGGCACACTGCCAAAAATGGTTGCTGACACACTGCAGGAAATGCAAGATGTAAGTTCTAAAGATAGCAGTTGTTTGATTTATGCTATGGTTTTGGCCTTTTGGGGGGTTTGGGGCTTAATGACCTGTAAAACCCATTTCAGGATGGAATCAGTGATTGTCGAAGTCCTGGTAGCAATTATCATCACTCCAGCCAGTCCCGGAAGGTTTCTGTCGGAATTCTCATAGATCAATTGGCAAACAAAAGATATGGAGCTAGGGGGAAGGATAAGGCTGTCCCAAATGAAGAAATGGAAACTCCACGAAAGGGAACTTCAGAAGGAGAGAAGGATAAAGGGGAAGATGTTGGTGGAAATGAAGGGAAGATATCAGAAGCTCGGGAGCAGATCACTTCCCCATGGATTACCACCAAGTCAGCCAACCAAACAGCACAAACATCAGAGAATGTTCTCAATGGGAAGGAAACTTCCAAATTAGCTTCAGCTGGTGGATCAAAGAAGAAGCTTAGCAACAAGAAGGATCCACCTGTAACTCATTCCGTGAAGTATTTTGCAAATCAAAGTTCGGGGCATTCTGATGACGGAAAGGAGAAGTCGTTCAATGGACTAACATATACGAGGAAGAGAAGCCAGAATGAGAGTTCACAGAAGCAACAGGACTTCACATTTCCAACTGCACATGAGGTCCCTATAACAGATAAAGAAAAGGCAGGTAATGTAGCAGTGCCTAAGACTGACAATTTGAGGATGAAACTGTGGGAGGTATTAGGAGCCGTTTCTTCACCAAAAAGTCAGCCTCCCAATCTGAAGGGTCATGATGTAGGTGCCAACATTTCAAAGCCAACGGATGGCAGCAACGATGATCTAAATATCAGGTACAAACAAAATTCTGACCCCATTGAAACTGATTCTGACAGCCCTGCTCATTCTATGAAGAGACCATTGACACGTGCTTCTACTCGGAAGAGAGTCTCAACCAAAAGGCAGCCTTTGAAACCTAAAATAGACCCATTTGCTGCTCTGACTCAGAAGGTACAAAGGAAGGATGTCTTTACCTTTAAAGAGGGTCTGGCAGACAAAGTAGATGTTGCTGCTAATGGTAATCCGTGCACATCAACCAGGTCCAGGAGGAAGGGCCAGAAGAAGACAGCTAACATCATGCCACGTAAGATAAGCTTCATTAGTAACAGTAGTTCAGATAATTTCCCAGGAGTAATTCAAACAAATGAGGTGCCTGCAACTACTGCGAAGACATCCTCGCATATGTTTAAGATGGGAATTTTGAAAAATAATATGCAAGCTCAGAAAGGCGGATGCCAAGGTAAAGCCTCCCATCAATCTCAGAGGGAAGATTCCCATCATTCTGTTGGGGAACCAGGATTGACTATGAATGAGGGGTTTACCCATCCAACAGTACCAAAAGATAGAGATCAGTCGCAAGACTTTGGTCTAGATTCTCCCTTGAGCAAAATTGGAAGTCCACAGGACAGCAAGGGTAGTCCAACACTAAAAATGAATTCTCCTGTGTCAAGTCCATACACTAGTTCACCAAAAGCTGAGCAGCCAGCGAAGGAAGTTCAGAGTCCTGCCATATCAGAGAGAAGCAGCAGCCCAGTGGGAAACATCTTTCATTTCATAACTTCTGGAGCATCAAAACCTGGTGGCTGTGCTGCGAATTCTGAGCTAGATGCATCTGTATCCTTGACTATTTATGGGTCTAAATTAAAAGGAAGTTAGTTGAGGTTGCTTGTATGTTCATAAATTATCTCTTTATGCTTGTTGATTTCCTTGATCAACTTAAGGAGGACGACGGAGCAGGAATGAAAGATTCTCCAGAAGTGCAATCATCACCAGAAAAGGTGGGGAAAGATGGATCCAGAAGCTCTCGGTCAATGTCTGAAGATGAGAAAACTGAGAGCTCTGACGATGTTTCACCAGTAGCAACAGGTAACGATCAAACTCAAGCTAATACTTGCTCGTCAAACATTGCAATGCACTTGAGAAACAACTATGACAAGTTTCTTTGGATTCAAAAGCAACATCAAGAATAGGCAACTTTTGCACATTAATCTTGGCTAATCTTTGGTTGGTATTTGCCTCTAAATTCACAGCAGAATTTCTTATTTTGATAAAATATCACAGAAGATTTTCGGACATCTTGAACTTACATACTATTCGTGAGGGTTATAGTATCGGGTAAAGACACTTGCTATTCTTCGACAGTCTTAAGTCCACTTCTTGTTGTAGTAGTATATTCTGAAGACTAATTTGTGACCAAAACTGAACCCAGTGGTTTCTGTCAGCTATACAATTTGCTGTTTCATTTGGTACATCACTTCTTTCCTTCCTCAGTATGGGGTGGTTTCTAAGGTTCGATAGTTGTTCTATGCAGGCCACACCGGAACCCCTATTACAGAGACGGGAGCTAGTGGGAGATCTGAGTTTAATCTAGCTAAACGACTTCGCACTGAAGAAAGAGCGAGCAAACCGAGTTCCTCCTTATCTTATCGGAAAGGCACTTCTTCTTCCAACCTACTTTTGTTTCATCTGGCGATCTTTTTCTTTATAGATTAGTTTCTGACGTTTTTAGCTAAAAACACCTATAGGTTTCAACGACCACGAGTTGACCCAGGAACCTGGAGAAAGCTGCAGAGGGGATGATGGTGACAGGTGCTAGCTGCTACCTAAACTGTTAAACTTTCAGGGGAAGTTCTGGTTGTTGCATATTTTAAGACCCTATTGATCGTTGTTGTTGAACATATTTGATGCTTCAGGGTTATCATGCTCGTTGCATTGGCCGTGGAAAACTATGTCAAGAAAGTTAAGGCAGCAACTTCATCCAAGTCCGCGGAGATTATGATGGCCGTTTCCACAGAGATAGATCAACAGTTGCAGAATATCAAGCTGCAAACCCAAGAGGATGTGTATGGTTTCTGAGACTGAAAATTTTCCCCATCATCGAACTGATGCTATCTGTGTTTTGGGTGTAACTTTTTTCACACGCATGATATTGTAGGGCGAATTTGACGAGCATCAGCACATCGAAAAGAAAAAGAGTTGAGTCAGGCTTGCGAGGTAACAAATATAATCCAGTCTGTTAATCTACTGAACTTCGATTTCCTTATGGTTATGGCCGATGACAACAACATCGCATGTTCTTCTTTATACATCGTGTTTTAGATGAAAATAAGTTAATACCTCCACTTTGCCATACTTTTTTCCTTCTTAGCATCTATCTCCGAGTGTGAACTTCTGTCATTAGTTCACTCTTCATTTTCCTATTTATGGTGAAACCTGATAACTGCCTCTTCAAGGTTTTGAGTTTTCAATGGTCACGTCTAAAAGACTAGAGCCGCAGTCATCTGGTCAAAAAGTGCAGCACTCTTCTTGTGTTTCACTGCTATGAGTTTTAGCTGTTACCTGCTATCATTTTCTTTCTCTCTGTCTTCGCCTTGTGCTATTTGCATCACCTTTCTCGCGTTCTGTTACAGTTTCGTTGTCCGTATGCCCCCACCATTTTTTTTTTTTTTTTTTGCAGAACAAGCAGAGCAACTGAAGAAGATACACGAGAAATTCGAGCAAGACATTCATCAATGTCTCCAGAACTACAATTTGGCAGTGGAAGGACTAGAATCGTACCAGAACGAGTTGAAGGGGACAATGAAAAAGCAAAGTACAATTCGACCCTTCCATATTTTTTTCCCCCACGGATCAATCTTAAAATCTATGCATAATGATCGTTGTTTGGCTTGGGCAACTGCAGAAGCCATCCACCAAAAGAGTCTGATGCAAGCCGAAGAAACAGTGGAAAAGCTGCTCGTGGACGCGCAGCGGAAGATCGAAGCCGTGCGGAAGGCAAGTTCCTCTCAACCTAAATATAACCACCATTGTTAACTTGGAAACATTCTGACTCTCTCTTCTTTTTTCCCCTTACATTGCACAAATTCAGATGGGAAGGGAAAAGGTGGTGCAACTGAGGTACGTGGTGGCCGAATCTATCAAGGATGTCTTCCGTGGCTCAACATGATTATGCTTCTGGATCCATTGCCTTTTCAATCTAAGGCGCGTCTCCTGTTTTGTCTGGTTTCTTAGAAACTGATGATCTAGCTAAAAGTACTACCTGCTATCCACGACTGGGATGTTTAGGTAAAGCCAGTCTGGCCAGATTCGGATATGCTGATAATAATTAGATTACTCATCTGCGTTAGCGCTTACCTCAGGAGAGCAATGTAGTCAAATCGCGCGAAATGTTTATGAGGTAGATAGCCAAAACAATTCTACGTAGAATTGCTCTTTTCTTAATTATTGTCATCAACAAAATCATGCTTAAGAATGTATGTGTTACGCGTGGTTAGATCATCAAAATACTTCTACGTTGAATCACACTTTGTATGCATCCGCTTGGGTCTTGATACGGTGATGAGTAGGGGCAGTGGCGGAGCCAGGAAATTGGCCAAGGGGGTGTCTTTATCATATCATAAAAAATCACCTATACAATAGAAAAGTCAACTTTAAATTAAACAAAAAGTCAACAACGCAATACTCTAAATTCACACAATTACATTAAAATAGTTTCACGTACACCGGTTACAACGTCAAACAAATAAGTTCAGTACATACAAATCAAGACTTCCATTCATCAAATATTACAAATTATAACTCAGAAGTACCTTGGAATTGATTTTGTGAAACAAACAAGTGAACTTCAATTGGTACTTCTTCACTTTCAACTTTGTTTAAACAAAAGACAAGAAATTTATCTGTTGTAGAGCTAAAAAAAAAGAGCGAATTTAAACAAAAGACAACAATTTATTACTATAAATAAAGACGAAAGTGCATTACATAACAAAACTCATTCGATCGAAATGATAAGAAATTCTTCCTGCAACTGAATGGTCATTGGTTCGAATTTGTATATACCCCTACTCGGAAATTTTTTCTCCAAACCCAAGGGGGGTGCAAAGCACCCCCTCCTCTCCAAGTGGCTCCGCCACTGAGTAGGGGTGGTTATTTGGTCCAGCATTTTTTGTTTTACCCGGACCGGATTTTATACTCCGGACCGAGATCGGACCGGATCAAGAACTGACTGTATCCAATTCAATTTTTGGTCCTTGTGTTTCCGAAAAAGACTGGACCGTAACTAAATCGATTTGTGTCAATTTAACTGGATCCGACCGTATAGCCATCCCGGTGATAATGAGAGGAAACCGAAGGCGTGGCAACAGGCAAGAGAGCCCGCAAAAGACGAACCTACTCGACCCGTCAAGTCAAGAGAAGGGTTGGTGGAGCCCAAGTGGCGATAGGATCCAGAAGGCCCATCAAAATCAAAAGATCAAATCATATAATCCCGGCCGAGTTTCTTTCTTCTCAGGAGAGGAGAGAATGGTGTGAAGAAAAAAAAAAAGCGTGTAGTTCACGTGCAGCCCCATGGCCATTCACGTGATAAATTGCCCGGTGTGTCTGCCTGTACCTTTCACTCTTATTTTATCTCTCCCACGCCTGCCCGACCCCACTTCCTCTTTTGTTGTTTTTGCTTGCTTGCTACTTTTCCACTTCTCTCCTATGCGGTGTTCGTTTTCTCATGGTGAATAGTGATGGCGATGGGGCGAGGCAGGAGGGAAATGGATTGGATTTCAATACTCATATTCGTGTTTTTCGTATTAGGCTTAGGGTAAGATTGAGTAATACTAATGAGAAAATGGGTTGGATGTAGAAGTTAGGGATGCCTAGCGGGTTGTATTTCACGAGGTCTTTCGATGGTTGTACTCCACGTTCTCTGTGTACATTACAAGAGATTAGTTTCCTTGTCTCTCATGATAGTAGTATAATTAGCGCGCACATAGTAATGCATCATAGAAAGATAGCAAGCATACAAAGAACTAGATTATCGATGCTCCAAGAAAGACCATCGATGCTCTAGGGCATTTCATTAATTCATAGAAACAATACAATAGACATCATAGAATCTAACACCTCAAACAACAAAGAGCTTAGCTAGCCATGCAAGATTGTGGGGAGAGCATGGATGGAATCATTATCTCCTTAATTCGATAGAGCTTTGACTTTTTTCATGAGTCAAAGTTGTTCTATAACTGAATTTTGAGCACCTATTTTATATTACAAGAGAGAGGGGGGTTTTCTAGTCTTTTTCATTCTAATGTCGGCCAAAACCTTCATTGTCCTAATTGGAGTTGGTTTCCTTCAACTTGTGGACAAAGTACCTTGCTAAGGAAGGTTTCTAGAAGCTAGGGCACGAGCAACGGTAGGGCGGCGATTGTGACCACCATTCTTATTCTTCGTGGGCTGGACTCCTTGGCCCCTGGACGAAATCTTCTCATCATTTGGATGCATCTTGACCAAGTTTCCTCCAACGTCAGTTGGACCAGTTGCTAGGCCACAGTTGATTTCTGCTTCTGCTTGGACTGAGTCTTCTCCTACTAAGATTTTCTTCGACTCATATCGTGGTTAATAGCAGGCCTCTCCGTCATTGGGCCTCATCTTTATCATGAAAGCTTCATGTTATCCTCTTTATAGCTCCTTCGGTTCTCTAGAGTTCTTCAGTGCTCAATTCAAATTTCCTTATGCTACTTTGTACCTTGAAAATCATTAAAACATACCAAGAAGGCATCAAGGATGTGGTTCTTGAGGATGAATTCATTGTCGAGCCAAGGTTGAGTCCGACAGGAAGTTGAATGTCCATCTCTCACACTCCAGATTGTTTCTCTTTTCATCATCAACATCGCCTTGAGTATTGCTTTCCAGAAACTCGAGTGGTTACTCATCTTCATCAAAACAATGGATCCGTTTTTATGTTTAAAGTATTTTCCTTGAAGCCTGCACCCAAACCTATGATTAATTGTTAAACCAATATGATCATATACATCATATTCAAATTCCTCGATGATATCAGCCTTAACCATCATTGGTCCTTGGGGTTACACTGTGTGTTCCAAGAGACAAGATGGGTCTTCCAATCACCTACTTTTCATGTTATTGCATTACAAACTGGGGTTGGGAGTTGCCTAGTTTGCATTGCATAAGGCAGAATGATATTAAGAATTGAGGTTGCTAAGGTAACTCTTCTAGCAATGGAAAGATTTTTTTGCCTTTCCACGTACTGAGTTTGTTATCAATCTTTTCAAAGATGTACTTGAAGGTGTTCTTCGACAATCTACCATGTAAGACATACATCCTTACATATTTTCCTAGGGCGGATGTAGATAGCATATCAAGGGTAAGGAAAGTTTCTTTCCTATCAAACATTTTGACATTCTCAAAGAAAAAAAATCAAACACAATATCCTTACTAATAAATGCATGTGAAGCCACACATAACTCTTAAATGCATTCAACGATTATATATGCTTGTCTCAAGTTAGCTTCCGTAAACAAAACTAAGTTATTGACGAAGAAGATATGGGAGAGGGGGGCCTCCAACAGAAAGATTCACAGGAATCCAGTTTCCAAAGTTAAACTCTTTTTTCATATAACCTCTCAATGCATAAAGTGAGTAGATAGGGTGAGAATGAACATCCTTGTCCGAGACCTCTGTTTGATGTGAATGTCTCAGTTTCTCCTTTGTTCTAAAGAAATTGCAGCTTTATTGTGGTCATGCAGCTCATAATAATTCACACAATACTCTTAGAGAGGCCATCAACGCGTAACGTTTCTTCAAGGAACTCACAGTCATTTCTATCTAGGCTTTTGCAAGGTCTGTCTTCAATAACATGTGACTCTTCTTTCCTAACTTATTCGACATCGAATGAACAATTTCATGCAAAATAAGTATGTTATCCATAATGTGGTGATTCGGAACAAATCTCAACTGATTAGGGCGCACTAAATCAGGCATGGGAATTTTCAATAAATCCAACAAAATGTATTATATCATTCTTCTTTAACTTATTGTTCTTGCAAAACCGATAAGTTTTTGGATTCCTCTCATTCAAGAGCTCTATGGTTAGGAGCTCGCTAAAGAGTTTCCTTTCCTTTTGGAAAATGTTTCCTAAAATCTCCTTGTTCCATTTTGGAGTTTGACAGCTAGGTTCGAGAGAAAAAGGATATCGTAATCACCATTCCAGGACTAAGCGATAAAAGGGTGAAAATCCTCATGAGCAAGCCACGAAGCTAGAAAATGAAATGTCTCGACCATTTGTTATTATTATTATTATTATTTTTGGGTGGTGGTGGGGGGTGGGGGATTTCATTGCCTGCTAAGATGAGTCGATTGTAGGACTTTAGCTTTGTTTGGTGGAAGTTGACAAAATCAGGAAACTGTTGCTGCCATACAGGTTACATAAGCTACAATTCAATGACTCATTTATGCAAGAAGTCCTAGTGAACCAAGTGATTTAGGGCTTGTGTACTTCAAGTCAATCAACCCACAATCTTTAATGAATTCGTTAAAAGCATGAGTCTTTGCCGGATTGAAAGAAGATCCTTCTTGTTTCTATGAAAGGGCAAAAATGGAGTGGAGGTCCCCAACGAGTGGTCGTGGTACTCTCATATGAAGCACCTCGCTCGTATTCATTTTGACTTACATAGACAATCATGACAATGCAAACTTACTTTGTCGCCTAGGAACATTGAGATGGAGGAATTGTTTTATGGCAGACGAGTGATTTCATGTTCAGGTCAATTTTGTTCCAAAGCACTCAGATCCCTCTAGTGAATCCAGAGGCATCCAAAACTTCCCAAGATTCAAATCCCGAGGTTTTGATTATCGCAGTAGTCTCTTTCCCGTTAACATGACGCAGAAGGATACGCACCACTTTCACACGATGAGTAGCTGTATAAAACTCGAAGTTTGGATGAAAATTTGGACGTTTCGCACCCGTGCAATTCCAGGAGAAGAAGTTACGTATTGAAATTGATTAGAGGATTCTTAAAATAGAAATCAAAAGAAAACATGGCATGGGATATGATTCTTGGGAAGTTTCGATATATTGGTTCCAAAATAGAATCAAAAGAAGAATGGATACTATGGTTGCTTGTGGAAAGCACTTGTTGCTCTCTTTTCCTTGTGTACTCAATGGGGTGGCAACGGCAGCCCATGCCATGTTTTCTTCTCTTTTCATTTTCTTGGACCATCTCTTTTCATTTCAATCAGCTCCTCTTATCACTTTTACGTGGTCGACCTTGGATCAGATATTACGCCACACGATTCCCACTATAAATTTGCCTCTCATCCCTTTGCCCCTTTCCTCTCCCTCGACTCATTTTCTCCACTTCCAAACCAAAACCACTGAAGAAAAGAAACCATCATCACAACAATGGCGGAAGACTCAAATTTGCCTCATAAGCTAGCTTCTCTCCCCATGTACGCCCGCTCTCTTCCACCCGTCGCCATTGGGCTGAAAAACTGTTAAAAAAGCTCGAAACTTTGACATTGGGTAGTAATTCAGTTTCTTAACTCCCTTTTTCTTTTTTGGTGGGCAGGATTCATGGTGTCGAAGAAGGTGTTGCCGAGCTAGTGTGGGAAAGTGGCCAACCTCTGGCCCGGCATCCAAGCCGCAGCCGCCCTTCTCAGCTCCACAGATTGAAACGCCCCAGATTGGGATTCGGAGCCAATGATCTGACGGGTTTCGAGCCCCACGTCGTTCCACAGTACAGAGACCTTGACCACCATCATCCATCTTCAGGGGAAGCAGCAGCATTCAATAATGAGCTCGTACCCAAAGTCCCCGATTACCAATTCAACCTTGGATGGGGACCGTTCGCTCAAATGCTCATGGACAATCCGAGCCCCCAGCAGCAGCAGCAGCAGGGCACTCATAGTTGTTCCACGGATTCGACAAATTGTCCCAATTCGAGTTCAAGGCTCGATCTGCTGACGAAGAGCAGCAATGGAGGGAAGAGCAGCATTCCTGTCGAGTCGACTCTGGTGGAGAGTGGGTCGAAAAGTGTCAAGCGATTCGACTTGTTGGCGCCACCGGACGAGCAATCGGAAGCTGTTTCTCGTGACAGTGACACCAGAGCCAAGCGGGCGAAGATTGAGGCGAATGCGGCCGCCGGCGGGGATGAAAACCCTGATCACAGAAAAGAGTCGGCGTGCTGCTCACTTGCTGCATCCAATGATTTCGAGCGTCTGAAGAATACCCACCACGAGGATACCACCGAGACGGTAAAATAAAACTCTAAAGCTCCTCATTTTGCCTGCCAAAGTTCCGTTATTTGGTCAGTTTTGTTCTGAGATGGTTTTTGCTGTATCTTGAACAGGCACAACGAGGCAGGAAGAAGAAGAGGCGATCTGCAGAAGTTCACAACCAGTCTGAGAAGGTAAGGTGGTGGTGTTAAAGTAAACTAATCAAACGTAATGAGCCCCCCTCTCAGGAATTTAACTCGTTTCTCTGTGGACATTGTTGCGCAGCGACGAAGAGCGAAAATCAATAAGAAATTGCAGGTGCTGCAAGATATGATACCCAATGCGAACAAGATAGACAAAGCATCGTTGCTGGATGAGGCAATTGAGTATATGAAAGGGCTTCAGCTTCAATTACAGGTAGAACTAGAAGCATTGGTTATTATGGTCTTTCCTAGCTACTGCATAGAAAAGCATTGGTTTTGTTCACTTCCTAAAGGATGTTGAGTTATGAATGAATGTAGATAATGGCAATGGGGAGGGGCCTTATGATGCAGCCAATGATGTTACCTGGATTCCAAGCTCCTCAAATGGCACAACCTCCAACTATGGGGATGGGGATGGCAATGGGGATGAATACGCATATGGGTCTTGGCTGCAATCCAACTCCGCTCTCCAATTCACCGCTGCTTGGCTTTCCGGGACAAATGCTACCTTTGACAATGCCACAGCTGCAGCCATTCAGTGCCATGCCTACTGGAGGGTCTTCCTCCAAACCCTCCATTCCTATGCCTGCAATGGAACTCATGGGATCTGCTCCTTTTCTGGGTACAAGAGATGCTACATTTCAGGGCACTAACCCTGAAATGCTGAATATGGAAGACCAGAAAGATGGGTAAAGTGCCTCTCTGCCGGTTTGCCCGGCTGTGACGAATCAATAGGCACTTCCCATGGATTGAAAGGTGTAATTATCTTCTCTAACATCGAGTAGCCTTTGCCAAACTGATGGAAATGTGGATAGGTTTCAACAAATGCAGAGAGGCTTCTGCCTGCTGCGTGTTTCTCGATCTTCAGTTTTCTTACTGAACAACTGAATCCTCGGCGAAAGGATCTGGGACTGGCAAAAGAAATCAAAGAGATCTCCCTACGAATTGTTGATCATCATCGATGAAGAAATCAAGGATTCTGCCTGAGCAGCCAAGGAGCAAATCCTTTATGGCCTTGGATTTCTGTGTACACCTCCAGGAAAAGAGACCTATAAAAGACTTGTTCAGGACTGCATTTCTTTGCCCCGACAGAGACCTACCATCTCAGTATCTGAACAATCAAGATGGCCACGATCTCTGGCAAAATACAAGTTAGAGCAGATAGTTTATTGTATCAATATCGTTGATGTATAAGACTCAGTGTAAGTAAATCTAACAAGCTCAGTGTAAGTAAATCTAACAAGCTCGTTCGATAGGAAAAAAAGGCTCATTGTAGAACTATTATATGCATATCTGAACACATCTTACGCACACAATGAAGATCATACTCAACTTATCTTGATATAAGTGTTAAGCTTTGGTATTTGTTCATCCTCTTCAAGGCAGCAGAACCCTGATTCCACACCATCCATGGCTGGAACATGCTAAAGCTTGAGATTTAGAGAATGCCCGCTTATGAATCCACGGTTGAGCTGGTATCAGTTTGAATATTGAAGGCAAAAAAAGATAGTTCTTCGACTGAGACTGACTGACATGATCTATGATTTCAATCTATGCAAATTAAGATGGCTACAATCTCTCGTAAGAAATGGTGTTACAATAGCTTGTTCAAGGTACTAATATTGTTGATGTCTAAGACTAGTCCTATACTGAAAATTTACAAGCTCGTTAATGGTAGACAATGGATAAGAACATAGCAGAACTAGAACTACTATTATATGCATAACTGAACAGTGAACACAGCTTATACACGTAGTACAACAGTGATGCTCAAATTACGCTGCTTCAAGTGCTTTGCTTTGGGATTTGCTCATTTGCTTCAATGCTGCCAAACCCTGACTTGCACCTTCCTCGGCTGGAACATCCTGAAGCTTGATATTTGACAAAGCATCGCTCAGTGAATCCGCGGATTCTGCAGTACCCGCTTTTGCTATTGGAACTTGAACATTATGATGTTCTCTTTTCATATCAAGTTCTAATTTCTCCAACTCTTCTTCAACATCTTCATCCTCAATACCAGTGTAAGATGGAGTCAATTCTGTGATTTAAACGAACTAAAGTTAGATACAGGAGCAACAAAATAACAAAATTCAATTCCACCAGCCAGAACTAAAACAAGTTGTGCTCAGAGGAAGAAGAGGTGCTACCTAGAGCTTTTTCAACTTGCATATTTGAATGGATTGCCTCCTCAACTTGTTCTAAGCATAGCTCAACCTCCTCCACTGTTATTTTATTTTGCTTCATCACCTGAGCTCCCAGTTGGATGGCCTCAGATACCTGATAAAAGAAATGTCAATGCATTGAATTTTTTCCGATGTTTCTATGGGTAAAAAAGACTTCATATTGGCTATCGCAATTTGGCAAATGAAGCACAGAGCTATGTTACACTGGACAATCGTTCCAAACGGACTATTAATGAATGCACAACTGGATGGAAGGAGAATATAGTATCGTAGCAGGAAAGGGTTTCTCAATTCATTAACCACTGCAAATTACCTTTCTGGTGGACTCTGCATTAGCAATAACATCAAGGATTTGCTCCACTCTGTTTAAAAGTGAAACACACTTTTCTCCACTAACCGATGCCATTTTTAATTCCCTTGCATGCCTCAAGGCAGCTTTCTTGTTTCCAGACTTCAATGAAGCCAACGCCAATTCTTTCGACCTGCAAAGGACATGGAGCATCAATTATAATGACACACATTTATTTCCTAAAGCCTAAATCTAAGAAGAATCTTATGGGATCAGACCAAATCATAAGTTATTGTGATTTAAACCCTTCATGATTAGCAAGACTGCCAAGGGAGTTGGCTGTTCATGCCTAAAAGAAACAGAGGCGAGTTAGCAGAGGGTCATCTTTTTTTCCTTTCTTTCTGAGTTCTGATTCCAATTAGTACTTAATTGCTATAGCAGGTATAGTTCCAATCCAAGTAGATATGCTTGATGGTTATTGAATCTCAATTCAACATGGAGCACATATAGGCATGTCAACAAGATCGATTAGAAATTACGTTTTGTAGCGCTGATCAATCACGGAAATTTGTTGCTGAAGCCTTTCTGCTGTCCAAATCAATTGCAGAACATCATAATCCAAACTAGAAATGGGAGCTGCAGCTTCAGTTGAAAGTGAAACCTTGATTCCCTGAAAAGTAAGAATCGAGACTAGTAAAGACCTATGACCCGAAGAGGATTTCTAACCAATCAGAACTGATTAAACATCCATTCACATAAACGCCATAAGCTATTCCCGCACATAGTTGCAAGTACATAATTACAAAGAGACTGTAGCTAGTTTCATGTCCAACTAAAGAAATCTGAGAAGAGCATTCGTAGAATTGTGAAGTTCACCTCTATAAATTCCTTTTTGCTAGTCGTGGAAAGGTACCTCACTTTTCCATCTACAGTTAAACAACTCAAGACAGCCGAGCCTTCATTTGGTCCACCACACATATCTTGGAACTTCTTCATAGTCACGATACACGCAGATGTCCAATGGGTTTCGGATAAAAGACTGATAACTTCTGTAGCTCTATCCTAGCCAGGAACAAGACCAAAGTTAATAAGAAAAACAATCAACGCCCAGCTGAAATCCGAGATTGAATGTAGAAACCAAGCAGCACAGACCTTGGCCAATGCTACAATAACGACACGATCTTCGAGCATTATATCCACATTAAGAGTCGTTCTGCCCATCACATTCCTCACTTTTCTAAACAACTGCGATACTCGCCAGCTCCTTGGATCCACGAGACTCCCAATCGGAACTATATCGCCTTCATTATGCATTAAGGACTGGAAAAAAATGAGGGTGAAACAGATCACACCCCATTCTCTAGCGACCGCTATATCCAATTGCTAGAAGCTTTACTTACGAGTACATGGTCGAGGCACAGAGGCGTGATTCCTCCTCGATTGAACCACTCATTTTTCACCTACACACAAAGGGAACGAAAAGGGAAGGAATCAGGCAAAAAGGAGACGAGGAGATTGTAAACGGAAGCGGGAGGTGTTACTGGAAATACCTGGCGAGGCTGAATGATGAAGATGCCGAAATGGCGGGCAACTCTGAGAATCAATTCCCTCCAAAACTGGTATTTAGGTTCCCAATCGGATCTCTGCCCGCTAAATGCCTTGAACCGGGCCGTGGCAATCACTTCGTCGTCCCAATCTGGGGATTCTTTTCTGATGAACTCGATCACAGACGACGAATCGATTTCCATGTGTGATCGTAGGGAAGTACTAACCTGGAGAACCCTGCAATGCTCAATCACGTATGGAAAGATGGATTTGACAGACGTGAAGCCTTTAGGGTTTATATCATGGAGGGTATTGTCTGTTCTCTTTTGGATGAATTGGGTGAATGAAATAATTGAAAAACAAGCAAAGTCGACTTGGGAAGATTAGTAACCCTAGCAAGCAAGCTTCTACAGACCGAGAAAGATCGAAGACATCAGTGACAGAAGTAAAAAGGAAATGCGAAGAGGAAGAGAATAGGGGTTGGATTAGTTGCTAACTCTTGACAATGTCAATTGGCATTTGGTACAATTTTCTCGTGTATAACTTTGTGGTGCACAATCATCTATAACTTATTAAATTACGTCATTTCATTATTTATGAAAGGTTTTACTCTTTTCCATTCATATATAAAAGCATATAACTATCTTATTGCTAATACTGAGTCCTTTTTTTATTTTGTAGATTTTCGTAAGAGTCTAGTAGCTACTAGGGAAAAAAAAAAGGAAAAAAACCTAAAGATCGTGGAAGAGATACTTTCAGAAGGAGAAGCATCGAGTTTACCCATATTAAAGACGAATGAAGGAGCATCTAGATCAAGAGAAGAAGAGCCCTCAAGCGCCACCAATTTCGAGCAACCCTTGATTCGGAGGAAGAATGAGCATCTTTAACATTCAACACATGATGGTTGGAGAAGAATGCCAAAGACAAGTGGTCGTTCCACCAACTCTTTATGTGTACTCAATGCTCTCCAAAAATGGCATGACACTTCTTTTTCCTCCTAAAAGCTTCTAACAATATTCACATCATTAGAGGCTATCGAGATGCTCCTTAATGGATGATCATCTCCTTTGCCGAGGCTGTGTCATCATCTTTGTCCTCCTTCATGGCATGAGATGGCTCTATTGTATGGGTTTGAGCAGGCTCCAACATCTTTTATCATGTCTCATTCATTCTCCTCCACCATCTCACAAGGATGGGTCATCATAACTCCTTCCTTGAAAATCTTATTGGAATTGAGCTTCCACGAGTTGTTGCATCGAATTTGGCTTTAGATGCTCTAGATCTTCGTGAATTGATGTGAGGAAAGAGAAGAGTGGTGCTCTCTCTTTTATAGGCGAACGACAGGTGGGCATCGGGGGGCACTGCCACATGCTTCCTCTTTGGATACAGACTTTTTCAAGTCACTCTTCGTGTAGGCACAGAAACTTTGCGGCAGGTGGTAGCGACGGGGTAGCATTGGTTCGAACCGTTGTCATTCTTCTTGTTGAAGACAGACTGTCTTGACTCCATCTTCGTCTTGTAGAAGAAAACTTAGCGTCATTTGAATAGGGTATCTTAGCGGCGATGCTGCAATGGGTGGAACCCCCACTGCTCTTCCTTCCTCATTTTCTAAGTTCGTATTTCATGTTTTTAGGTGATCGTCAAATTTGGCACCATTGGATCTCTTTGCTCCATTCCTCCGTTTTATTTTACTACGGTCTCATGGCTCTCCAGAAATAGTGCAAAGGGATCCTCATCAAGTATTCAGTTGAGATCTGGCTTGACTACATGATGCATCTCCATCATGATTTCAAAATTTTCTTCATGGTCTCCATATTTAGGAATGCCATCCACCACCTTTTTACCAAGAGGGCCCTTGTAATGGTGAACTCTTCTTGCTCAACCCTTATTTCTTCTAGTTCAATTTTTTGCGCATAACCTTGAGAAGATAATGTAAGGGATCTTGAAGGGGTCCATCCATTTCAAAACTTGGTTCTTCTGTGAATAGGGCTACATCATCTAGAGTAGGTGGGATTATAACTCCTTGCTCTTCTTCCACTTGTGTAGAGGATGTTGTAGAGGTCACTTCTTCTCCAAGACCAAAGTTGCAGTCTTTTTCAATTTCCTCCTCCCAACTCGAGTTGAATTCTTGATGGGTGTGGCTTGAAGTTTTCTCCATTGAGATAGATGATATATCTTATTTGATGAACTCCTCCATGATCTCTTAGATGGTGGGGGCATCTTGCTCTTCTTCTAAGTTGGACTCCATGTTGGTTTGGTCATCAACATTTTTAATAGGTGACTTCTCTTAAAGCTCATTCTTTGCTTGGATAGGTCAAGATGGTTGCTCCTCTAATGGCCTTTCACCTTCTTTATCCATGTGAGGTTGATCATCCTTAGGTGAAGTCCCCTTCATCCAAGGATTTTGTCAAACTTTGAATAACCAGTGCAGGGGATCATCACACTTTGTCTCTTTCCCCATAATGTTTCCAATAGTAGAGTGTGCCTTGGTAGAGATTTGGATATTTAAAGCGAGTTTTACCTGCCCCGATCCAACCTTAATATAAAGCGAGTATGGATATTTAGATACCCATCCCATCCCACACGTTTACCATCGCTACTTATTTAATTTGCTCTCTTTTCTCGTTCTTCCTTCTATTCCTCTCGTTTTTGTCCTCAAATCCTCTAGTCCCTCTAATCCCAAATCCCTCCAAAATTCTTGTTTCGTGCTTAGAATTTTTCACGCAACATTTGGCTGTTACATTGAACATGTTGATCTGCAGGCAGCAACTACAAGTCTACAACTGAGTGAAAATTGCAATTTAGTCACTTGGGTTTTTGGTGGGCTCGATCCACTTTCTTGGGCTTTGAGAAGCACTTGTATGGTTGCGTCTTGGGTTCTGAACTTTGTGTTTTGGATGGGCCTATGTGATGGCACTCTGTGAAAATTGCAATTTCTTGTATTCTTTCTATGGATCCTAGATCAATCTTTGTTTAATCTTTTTGGTTTTATTATTGAATGAAACCAAAAAAAAAAAAACAGTTAAAAGTCAAAACTCTGTCATAGCTTAAATAGCAATGTTGTTAAAATCAAATTGAACGGGTCGGTTCATCGGTGAAGGTGACAAACAGATCGATAACTTATTTAATTGCCTGTTACAAATCAGTAGGTCGGATAATGGTTTGAGCCATTAACCACTAAACATAGACGAACTGAACAATCGATTCAAAGTAGTTGCATTGCTTATTATTTAGGCAACCATATGAAACTTTTTTTTTTTATTATAATTCATATTTTGGTTATACAAAGTTAAAATGTTCCTAATTTTTTTTATCTGAACTCATTTATAATTCTTATTTCTGAATTTTTTTTATATTATCATTGGATAATTTTCACTTAAGTAGAAGAACTGGTTTATGACTTTCATACGTAGCTATATAATCATGTTTTACCGTGTTATTATGTGTTAACTACTTATGATTTTCATGTTTACGAGGCATTGATCCGTTAATGATTTTAAGCAGTCTAATATCGATTGAACCAATAAAGTACAAACCGTTCACTACCCCGATTCATACTCCGATTACGTTCTAACAACATAGTTAAATAGTCCATGAACAAAAATAAAGTTATTTCAACAAAATAAGCAAAAATTAATTTGAGGTGGGGCTTTATAATATTTTCTACAGATTTAGAGTTTCCTAGCCTTAGACCTTAATGGGCTATAGTTAAAGGCCTCTCTCCTAGCATGGTCCTCTACACGGGGACCGTACTTGTTAGTGGCTTTGTGCTAGGGAACCGTTGCCAATGAAACAATAAAAATAGCATAGATATTCTCACCATAAACAAATATCCAACAGGGATCCAAAACCTAAGAAGCTCTTTCTTGTTGCCAATCAACGACATGGAATGTTGATATCCAATTGTTTATTCACATTGATTATTCATAAAACATTTGATACTTTTATTAGGTCATTCTAATGGTTAGTAATTAATGTAGATTAAGTTGGGCATGATGAAGTTAGGTTCTTAGACCTTAAACTACTAAGTACTGTCTGTGCATGGTGTCACATGTGGCAGATGACATGGCGCCAACAAGGTGACAACAAGGCGGCTGCACATGTGGCATGTATGGAAGACTAGTAGCATAGAGATGCTCCTAGGATTCTCCACCTAAATGAGAGCTTAATGGTGCACTTATGGGCTACATTATGGGTAGCATTATTAGAGTGCATTATGGGGGGACTTTATGGGGTGTATTGATGTAGAGGGACCATTACGAGGGGCATTGATGCCTTGTATGAGGAGAGGCCTATATAAGGAGCCATCTCCCTCACTTGTAACTCATTCCATCATTTTTGAGAGTAATACACACTAGAGAGTTCTCCCAATCCTTTGTCTTTGTTCTTGTTCTTTGCTTGCTTGTGAGTTTGAGAGAAAGGCTGCCTAGCGCTCTAACGGAATTGAGAGCTAGGGCCGCACGATCGAGAGTAAGGTCGTGACAATGGACACAGGTCTAATAGACCTAGGATACGTGTGGGACATGAAACGAGTCAACATAGAGAGGGCGCCAGACGAGAGGCTTGACACGACACGAGGCGATATCTGGCACAACAAGAGGTCGAGCCGTCGTGAGGGCACGACATGAAGCTCGATACAAAACGAGTTGAATTCATGACACGATGAGAGATCTCGGGACGCGAGGGCGCAAGGCCAAGTCTATGCAAGGACGTTGTACCAAGGCAGGCAACGTCCTTGCATCGTGTCATGAATTAGCACACATAGTGAGGCGTTGTGGTTGATGTGATGCCACCCGGATGATGAACCAATAAGGTGATAACAACACTTTTAGATTGAGAAACCCTAATCATCTGAGGTGTTCTCATTTCACAATTCAGCTTATATAACGGGATAGAAGAGTACAAGCATATGTCGTTGCTTATAATTCAAGAAAGAAGACAAATCTTAGGGAAAAAGTAAGTACAAGCCGAAAAGGGTAAAATGTTGAAACAAGAAGTTCAGGTACTACTTGGCATTTTGCCAGAAACGACGTCACTCTCTTCTTCAAATCTGTTGATGGTAAACCGACGTCGCTTTGGTTCGTCTCCTTCTCCTCTGCAGACGACCCTGCTCTGTTCAGGATCGTTGGAGATTTGAAATTGGAGGTGAAAAACCTACGTTTTCTCCTGATAGGCGACCTTCCGCTTTTGGTTTCATGAAGGAGCAAATGGATGATGCACACGCCTTGCTACTACATCTATTCGAGGATAGTGCCTCAAATTCAAGTGATGTATATGTTTACTCGAATGTGAGACGTACGATAGACTGAACCACACACATGTATATCTATGTGGAGGAACATAGTGCTTGCATCTTTTATGTAGATCTACGTACCTAAATGTAAAATGATATTCTCTAGTACAATAATTGAGCTAGTCTAATCCACTTTTCTTTGTTTTAATTATCTTGACCATAGAGATTAGAGAGAATAAAGATGACAATTTACACAATCAATTAGGCTTAATTGCAAGTTTGGTCACTCGAATTGCTATAAAATTTCACGTTTGCCACTCAAATTAATTTATTCCATTTATAGTCACTCTAATTAGTTCAACAGTTCAAGTTCGGTCACTCTCCGTTAACTTTGACTGACGTGGCGGTCAACTCTGACAGTTGACCGTTAAATGTGTGACGTGGCAAAAAAAATAATTAAAAAATAAAAATTAAATTTTTAGAAATTACACATCATTATCACAAAAAATTATAATTATAAAAAATGAAAAAAAGAGGAACTGTTTCCGGCCAATTACTCTTTGATGACAAGTATGAAAGAAATGGATAGAGCACCACGAGGGAGAAGGAAACCTTATCCAATCAACGGGGAAGAAAGCGGAGATGCGGAAGGCCAGAAAGCAGGGAGCCTCCTCGAAATCCTCCGGCGCGACCCTCTACCTGCCTCCGGTCCCGCTAAAGTAGCCGGTCTCGGCAGGCTTGAAAGTGGAATTCGGATTCATTCCTTACAGCGAGAGGTTGAACGGGCGGATCGCGTTTCTCGGGCTGGCGGTGCTGCTGCTGCTGGAGCTGGCGACGGGGAAGGGCGCGCTCAGCTACCACACCCCGTCGATCGTCCTCGTCCTCGTCCAGATCTAATTCGTGGTTGCGGTGCCGGCGTTGTACATGAAGTACGAGAAGGAGAAAATCAGCATCTGGCCGGAGTGAAAGAATAGAGAGCCACAAACGGAACAATGTGATCCGAAATTGAATCGGGAGCGGGAAAATGGCGGCGATCGGTTCCCGATCTGCGGATTTTACGGTTTATGCTACTCTTTCATTTTTTTATAATTATAATTTTTTGTGATAATGATGTGTAATTTCTAAAAATTTAATTTTTATTTTTAATTATTTTTTATTTGCCACGTCACACATTTAACGGTCAACTGTCAGAGTTGACCGCCACGTCAGTCAAAGTTAACGGAGGTTAACGGAGAGTGACCGAACTTGAACTGTTCAACTAATTCGAGTGACTATAAATGGAATAAATTAATTTGAGTGGCAAACGTGAAATTTTATAGCAATTCGAGTGACCAAACTTGCAATTAAGCCCAATCAATTAGCATACACGGTATGATGGAGCATCCTAACTGCTATGGGAGCACAGTGAGAGGCACTAGGTGCTAATTTAATTTAGTGGTTAATTACCTATAAAATAGTTCGATTCCAATAACTTCGGTGGTCTGAAATTAAGTTGGTACCAATAGCAATGTGTTTAGTGATAATAAAATAGATATCACAATGCGTTGATGACATGCACTACATGAAAATCTTCTAAACACATTGTTATTGTCAATCATGGTTGAACCGAGATTTAGACGACTCGACAAAGGCAAATTGGAGGAGAAATGCCGGTTTGTCCCCTCGTTTTATTTATCAGGGTCTCTTCAAAGTGAAATTATTTGAATTATTTGGCTATACAAAAGAACCAAAATAAATTCCAGAGTGGAATTGTTAGGGATGTTTTAGACATTTGTGTCACCCAAAGCAAAGTTCGGCCTTGGTTAACGGTTTTTGAATGAAAATTTTAACAAAAGAGCATGTTTGATAATTTTTACAAAGTACAAAGGCACGTTTGACGTAAAAAAAAATAGTAGATGAGCATTGTTTGACGTAAAAAAATAGTAGAGGGGCATATTGTACCTATAATAACCCAATTATAAATAATAACCGGTTTTCCAAACAATTTTGTATCTGTAAACCTTGAACCTCTAACTAATTTGCGGGTCGCGATTCTGACAATATCCAAGTTGTATATATATTGTATACAAATATCCAACTTGTCCGATAACCTAGTGTTGGTACGGTAACTGAAAGATTAGATTGAGCAGAAGATTATTAGCAGGAGAATATAAAGGTGGTGCAGAGAGCGAGAGGGAAAAGGGAGCTCCCGCATTGGCTCAGCTGCGCTCCCCTCCACTCCCCATTTTTTTCCAGTGCTCTACCCAAAGCAAAGCAAAGGCAAGTTGCAGAAAAAAGAAGATGGAAACGATGCGTGGCCTCCATTGTTAAAATGTATGTGCTGGTTGCTGTTCATCAGTTTAAGTGTGTTTTACTTTAGGGAGGGGAATAATATGCTAACTTGGAAACAACAATATTAATTAGTTCGTAGGTAGACTTACTAGATTGGTACGTAGCTGACAGTTTTCAAGACAAAATTCAAAAACCTTAAAAACTGGAATCCATCAACTGAAAATTTGCATGTGCCAATGAGCCATTGACCGCCCCACGAATGGGTAACACAATCACAATGCATGCCTCCTTGAACCCCTCCACTCGACGAGTGGGTCAAATCAACCCAATATTCACCCACCATAATCCGTGCTTCGGTTTTGGCGACAGTTTGGTTCAGACTTGAGATCGTTATTATTAATATTAAGGTAGTATGTGTGTTGTTAGTATGTTTCTATCTTCCAATATGTATAGCAACATTGAATATAATAATATCTATATATGTTCTCGTCATGATACATTTTAATACTCCAGTGATATAATGAGAATCATCTACAAACTCAATCTCTCTCTCTAAATCCTTTTTAAAATCTCAAGAATTACGTGAACTACCAAAATATGATTCCATCTCACTTGTAAGCAATATTTCTTATTGTTAACCGATAATAAGTGTGAAAGTGTTGCAAATTGCTATTTCATTCATCGTTTTATACGAATCGCTATTCTGTTTTGTAGCGTTTTAAACATGCTTAGACAAAAGACTTGACGACGTTGGAGCTAAGCAAAAGCCTCAATATTGCCCCAACCCGAACCGAAATTGCAAACCCTGTCAGACGAAACTAAAAAAAGATCAAACGATTTGAATAAATTATTAGAGTGTTAAAGTAGATTCTATCGAAAGGAGAGGTGGGGGGGAAAATGTCATTCGCTCTCCCTATATGTACAGCCACACATTCACTCATTACATATGTAGAAACAAAAACCAGATCCTTCCACCAATTAATACACCCGAAAGCCTGCAACCAAAAAAAAAAGATACAGAAACAAAACCCCAGTGCTGCCTTGCTGACCATACAATCAAAATCCTTCCGTATAATCAACAACAACAATGGCCGCGGCCTGGCTATTTGCCACGGTTCTGGCCGTCGCCGTCGCTGCTGTGTGGAAGATGTGGCGGCTGTTCCGGCAGGTGGTCTGGCGGCCGTACGTCGTCACCAAGAGGCTCCGACGAGAAGGCGTGCGGTGCCCGCCCTACTCCTTCGTTTCCGGGTCCATGAAGGAAGTGAAGAGGCTGCAGGAGGAAGCCAGCCGGCTCGTCCTCCCGCCGCGCTCCAACGACATCACTCGCAGGGTTCTTCCTCACTTCCACGCCTGGTCCAGGCAGTACGGTACGGTAAATTCCACCTCTTTGTTTCTAAATCCGCTCTGGGTTTTTCAGCTCTCCATTCGAAACAGGAAGCCTGAAACTTTGTGTTGGATTTCTGGACCGGTTTCTAAACTTCGGAAAGTTTAGGCATGAAAGTGCGAAAGGTCGAAATGTTTAGGTACTAAAGAGTGGAAGCTCCAAAAAAATATTTAAAGCGGGATGGGCCCGCCATCAGTCCATCAGATTTTGGGTAAAATGTGTTCTCTTTGGGTGTGGATTTCGGTAAAGATGGGTTATTAAGTGGGCTGGGTCCGGCTCTGATCTCCCAACCCAACGGCACTTCAATGGCCCAATTGCTCTGATTCTTTGACAGAAGGGCATTGGGGTGATAATCGGTTCGGTTATAACTAAAATCGTTTAGTCGGTTCTCGATCAATTGTTAAGCATTTTTTTTGCTTATCGTTAACCGCACTGTTTAAATTAGTTGGTTCATCGTAATTGAATAGTCGGTTCTCGGTTATTTTGTAGGTTGACCGGATAACCGTTAACTAAGTGATTCGACAAGGTTATACCAAAATAACCGATTGATAACCTAACCAACCAAAGATCTCCTTTTTCAATTGTGATAGAACTAAGGATATGTCATTCCTTTGATTTTACACAAGGTACAATAAAACTACATATATATATATATATGGTGACGTCTTCAGTGCACTCGCTTTTTGGGTGTATTCAGTTTACTATTAAATCGATTATCGGTGTAACCATTGATATCGATTCCGGTTCTTGCGTTTCATTTTGTACTGAAAATTTTGCAGGGGAACCCTTTTTCTATTGGGCCGGGACACAACCCCGGGTCTACATATCCGACCCGGAGCTGGCGAAAGAAATACTGTCCAAGTTCGAGCTGTACGTGAAACCAGAGCCAAGGCACGCGGTGAAAATGCTGGTAGGCGAAGGCGTGGCTCTAGCCAACGGAATCGACTGGGTCAGGCGCCGGCGGATCCTTAACCCGGCCTTCTCTGTAGACAAACTTAAGGCAATGATTTCTCTGCAGAAACACTAGCTCGATTATGTTGTATGCATTGTTCTGAAACTCTCTGTTTTTCTTTGCCTGTGATTTGAGACATGTATAGGTTATGATAAAGGCAATTACCAAGTGCACAGAATCCATCCTACACGAATGGAGAAATCAGGCCATGGCAGCCAAGAATCAAGTCCTAACCCTAGAGATGAACGATGAATTCCAGAAGCTAACTGCTGATATAATTGCTCGCACCGCCTTCGGGAGCAGCTACGTGCAAGGAAAAGAAGCCTTCATGGGCCAAAAACGGCTTCAGAAGTACTGTGCTGATTCACTTCTGAGCGCCTTCGTCCCTGGCAGGTAAGTAATTAATTAGGGCGGAAACCGTAATTCTACTCAAAAACTTCCATCATAATCGAATGTTGCTGTCTTACCTAGTTGAAGATTGAATCTTTCATTCTTATTTCAGGTATCTCCCAACTCCTTCCAACATTCAGTTGTGGAAGCTTGACTGGAAGGTCAAGAACTCGCTGCGCAACATCGTAAAGAGCAGGCTCGAGAGCTGCGAGTCTACGAGTTGCGACGACAAATCGAGTTATGGAGACGATCTGCTCGGTCTGCTGATGGCATCCTCGGAGAAGAGCGGTAACAAAGGTGCCGGACCCAAGTTGGACTTGGATGAGATCATAGAGGAATGCAAGACGTTCTTCTTTGCCGGTCACGAGACCAGCTCCAATTTGCTTACTTGGACAATCTTCCTCCTCAGCATTCATCAGGACTGGCAATCCAAAGTCAGAGACGAAGTGCAGAAGGAATGTGCTGCGGGAATACACACTGCGGACACCTTGACGCGGCTCAAACTGGTAAAAATTCCTAGTTAAAATTAGAGATGAGCTTTTAACTATTTTTGTGTCGGTCCCGATAATAATTGTTCCATACTTTATTCGAGTCAAGAACCGGCTGGTTCCAGTAACTCGAGGTGTTGTGAGAGGTTCAATTCTGCTGGATCTGCAAAATCTCCCCTGTGAATGCAGGTGAATATGGTTTTGATGGAGGCACTGAGGCTCTACTGTCCAATCCCAGAGCTGATTAGGGAAGCCTCAGAGGACATCGAGCTCGGGAACTTCAGCATTCCAAAGGGAACTTGTGTGATAATTCCAATCACAAAGATCCACACCAGCAGGGAGTATTGGGGAGAAGATGCGCTCGATTTCAACCCGCTGAGGTTCGCAGATGGTGCTGCGAAAGCGGTGAAACACCACCACCACCCGAGCGCTTTCCTGCCTTTCGCGCTGGGACCTCGAACGTGCATCGGCCAGAACTTCGCGATGTTGGAATCCAAGACGGTGCTGGCGCTCTTGCTTCAGAGCTTCTCGTTTACTCTGTCCGTTGATTACAAACACACTCCAGTCAGCTACATTAGTATGCAGCCTCAGTTCGGACTTCCCGTTCTTCTGCATCCTCTGTGCATGTGACTCCTATTAGTTTCTTGAACACACTTTGGGTTATCTATGTAAATAAACTCAATTCATAATGATTTATCATTGGTTTCGTTATATCGATTGTATTTTGTTTGGATCGAACATTATGCATATAAGCCTGAATTAATTCCTAAACGTTTCCTTGTCAGGTATCGCTTATAAGTATGGTTGACACACATGCATAGAGTATGTGAAAGACAACTATCATTGATGGTTTGATGTGACAAATATGCATGGAGGCCGGTTATGTGGTATGTATCTAACTAAAGTATTGGACCGGACCGAACATGAGGTGCGCGTGAGACATGGATACTAGATACGCGGAAAGCCATCATGTGATCTCACAATGTTTCGGGTATATAAGAATTTTTAGACTCGAGTTTATAAAAAGTTACCTACACTGCACCGAAGTGTCCTACTTTGATACTATGCTTTAACGAGTGTTGGGTAGTCCTTGTGTAAATGCACGATTAGATCGTGAATTAGGTTCGAGAACTCCAACCAAACAAAGGCCCGTTCTAAGACAAACAACAGGCCCAAATTCTATTGATTCTAGTGGGGCCTAGCCCCGAAAATAGAAGCCACAGAAATGGGCCGGCTTTGTGCAGACAATTGGCCCCAATTTTAACCATTCATCGTTGCTTCATACGGGCCATGAATAATGCAAGCCCATACTCCTTTTCTCACGTCCACCGAACAAAGAAAGTGAAGGTTGGGCGAGTCAGTGAAGTGTTCATCACCCATCAGGGCCTAGTTGCTGGCCCAAAATAATGTATTTGCAAGTACTTGAAATATTAATATTTGAAATACATATAATTTTAATTTTTTATTTGGATACTCATTTGTAATTTGTCTGTATTTTAATTTTGAATTTTCTGGACGTTTACTACAAATTTGGTAAATTATACTTTGGTACTCGAATTTGCTTTTACTTACAATTTAATATCTAGACTTTTAAAAAAATTTAAAAAGTCCAAAATTTTGGTAGTAAAATTATATTTTTGGTACCTTTATATGTTTTGCCTCACACTATAGTACCTAAACTTTTAAAATTTTAGAAACATGTCCATTCTTTTGTTAGGATGAATTTCAAGTCACTAGCTGTTGAAATGTATTTGAAGCTGACAAGTAATACACTATACATGTATTTGGAAATCGCCCCATGAATTTGGAAAAAATCCAAATACCAAACGTAATTCATATCAAAACAAATGATCCGAAATTTAGAAATCCAAATCACAAATACCAAATCCAAATCTTTCTATCCAAACACACCCTAAGAGAATTTATCCCTTTATATTATGGTACAAGTTGTACTATAACATAAATGTACAAATTTAGTTTGTACCATAAAGGGATTTGTATAAAAGAGTGTAGGTACAACCTGAAGTTGTACCATTACGTTAAAAGTAAAACTTTAATTTGTACCATAAAGGCAAAAAACTAAAGTGCCAATGCTTTAAAGCATTATAAATTTCCTCATATAAAAATGAATATCATTATTTAGATCACATAAATATGATTTATTGGTGCATAAATATATAAATACGGAATTGAAACAAAGAAACATATATCGATTAAAAATAGCAGGGGAAATGAAAGAGTATGATAGGTGGCACATTACAATTGGTTGTGTGAACATGAATAATAAAACAAAAGAAAAGAAACAATGAGTTAAAGAAATTTTTTGAATGGTTGCAAGAAGTGTTGGCATGGATGCATGAGCAATAAATTTGAAATGAGGAATCATAGAATGAGAAACTACTTATTATATTTTATAGATATAAATTTGGATGATAGCTACAGTAAATTTGCAAGAACTAGATTATAAGGGTTTGATCTAGTGGTAATATCATTAGCTTTTAATTTGGAGGTATTAAGTTCGAATCACTAATAATTAGTAACTAACCACAAAAGAGTAAAAACCTATGCACCCTTATCAAAGTTTTTTCAAGAACTACAACTTTTGTTGAGGGTAATTTTTAAAAGAGGGATATTTTTAAATTCTAGGGGCTGTGAGGTTAATTTGAATTTATCTTTAATTATGTTCGTAAGAATAAGATCGACCCATAACAAAAGTTATAGTTCTTAAAAAGCTATGTCCAATAATTTTTTTTATTATTCCGAACAGAGCACAAATTAAATCTTTCCAATAATTTGCATGAAATCATAAAACACCCCATATGGGACAGGAAACAACCTTATTTGCAGACAAATGCTGATAATTTGTAGCTATAAAGATCTTGAATAGTTATGTGAAAATTTTCCGCCTGCTAATTGCGTAGTCATGCATAAAGTTATGATCGGAGGGATGGACAATAGGAGGGTTAAGTTGGTTAACATTCGACCCACGCTGATGATACGTAAATTGTAAAAATGAAACGCTTGAAAATGGTTAGTAATCACTCAAAAGTGTGTTTAGCATCCCCTATGAGTACTTTTATTATTTTGATGCACTCTGTTTTCAGCGCAAATTATCTTAGTGGTCCGCCTTGGGTGAGCGAGAGACGTCAAGGACCAGCTGCTAAAAGCCAAAAATCGGGATTGGATTAAGGTCTAGAAATTGCGGTGAATTCAGAGGACCAAGCCAGAAAATGGCACCTAGACCACCATTTATGGAAGTTTTTCATATTGGTTTAGATTCATGAGGAATGTGCCATACTTGGAGGCCAAGCAGAAGTTAAACCTAAATGACTCGACTAACGTATTTCAAGCCTACTTTCTTTCCCATAAAATATGATAGAAGTTAATGCATGACTATGTGTCAGGAGTTTTTGGAATCTTATTTCGACTGGTGTTCTTCCAGAAACCTATCCCCATGAGTTAATAGTTCGTCAATTGTGTAGGTTGTCGAACTCTAGAGGTTCTTTAGACTTTGCAACCTTTGATTATTCAATAATATTTGACTTCTCAACCATCAAATAACATTGGGCCGACTTTTAAATTGCACGGAGCGAGCCAATATCTAAAATCTAAAAATTTATGAATGTGTATATTAACTCTGGACCCAGACGAGGACTGGACCGTGGAGGGCGCAAGAAAGACACCCCTAGCTAGAAGAGGACCGGACAACTAGTTTTATAACCCTGGAGCATACATCACTGTTTCGTGTGTCATGATTTGCTTTTCGTTCGGTTCGATTTTATATACTATTCAATTTTATCTTCTCTCTGTTATTTCCCTACCCAAATTTAGTTCGTGATCTCAATCCCTGGGTTTTCCCAATTCTCTTCTAATACCTCTTAATTCTTCTAATCTCATTCCCAACTATCTACTTCCTTCTCTTTCGCCCTATTTTTTTTCACTCATCATCTTCTCATGACATGCCCTATATTGCAAAGATCGAAGTTAATGTTCTGCTACCATGTAAAATCGAACATGCACGAAAAGTAAATCAATAGACTAAATTGTCAATACCCTAAATTTAGAAGGACGTCATAGTTAAATAGTCTTTAAGTAGGAAATTGTCGGTCATGGGTTATAGATCAAGTTGAGGACACGAAAAAGGGTGGTATGAGCTGGGATTGGGTCCCTATTTGGAGGAAAATTATTAGCAGGGGGAGTTAATGAGGGACTCATTTAGCAGCACAAAGAGTTGATTAGTTGATATTTCTTATCAAAACATTAGTTGTCAACCTTTTCTGGGAAGAGACACATTAGAGATAATGAACTCTTCTGATGAAAAAAAGAAAAAGAAAAAAAAAAGAGAAAAATCGGGTTTTAGCCTTAACTATGATGTCGTGTTCTGGTTTCAAATAATTAACCAGTTAATTGGAATCTTCCAAATCGTTATCTTTGCATAATTGCACCTTCGCCATTAAAAACGTATTTTGTAGTTGCTTTTCTTTTATCTCTAGAAAATTCTAGTTCATCAGGAGGCGAGTAAAGGATTAGAATAAAAAAACTAACAAACTTCAGGGTTAGCGGATGTTAATTAATGGGTCAGATTGGTGTACTGAGTTTACTATACTCTAGATATTTTTAGTGAGATATCTCTATCTAGACCATGAGTTAAATCGAGTTTGGGGTATGATACTATACTCTAACCTCGTTGGGCTTTCATGATGTTTGTTTCGAAGGGGATGCTCAGATTATCATTGATAAAATTACTCGGCAGGATGCGAGTGATATTCAGATAGGGGCGACGAAAGGCCATTTTCTTTGAATATTGAAGGCTACAAATCACGGATTCGGCTTGAGGCTATTCTCCAACGATGATTGAGTCCATTAAGCACCGATTTGGGCGGATTTATTCCAGGTCAATTTTTGCCAGATTCCAAAGGGGTACCATCACAGATTTCGGGCGATTGATCCGAAATGCGATTTTCTTTCGATTCTGGAGGCTACAGATCACGGAATCAGGTCGAGGCTATTCTCCACCGATAATGAAGTCTATTGATCCTATTCTCCACAGATGATAAGTCCGTTAAGCATCGATTTGGGCCAATTTATTTTCGGATGGCATTTTCTTAATCTCTTGGGCGACGAAAGGCCATTTTCTTTGGATATTGAAGGCTACAGATCACGGATTCGGCCTGAGGCTATTCTCCAACGATGATTGAGTCCATTAAGCACCGATTTGGGCGAATTTATTCCGGGTCAATTTTTGGAAGATTCCAAAGGGGTACCATCACAGATTTCGGGCGATTCATCCGATATGCGATTTTCTTTCGATTCTGGAGGCTACAGATCACAGAATCAGGCAGAGGCTATTCTCCACCGATAATGAAGTCTATTGATCCTATTCTCCACGGATGATAAGTCCGTTAAGCATCGATTTGGGCCAATTTATTTTCGGATGGCATTTTCTTAATTTCTTGGGCGACGAAAGGCCATTTTCATTGGAAATTGAAGGCCACAGATCACGGAGTCGGCTTGAGGCTATTCTCCAACGATGATTGAGTCCATTAAGCACCAATTTGGGCGGATTTATTCCGGGTCAATTTTTGGCAGATTCCAAAGGGGGTACCATCACAGATTTCAGGCGATTTATCCGATATGCCATTTTCTTTCGATTCTGGAGGCTACAGATCACGGAATCTGGCCGAGGCTATTCTCCACAGATAATGAAGTCTATTGATCCTATTCTCCGCGGATGATAAGTCCGTTAAGCATCGATTTGTGCCAATTTATTTTCGGATGGCATTTTTGAAATTTCTTGGGCGACGAAAGGTCATTTTAATTAGATATTGAATGCTACAGATCACGGATTCGGCCTGAGGCTATTTTCCAACGATGATTGAGTCCATTAAGCACCGATTTAATCGGATTTATTACGGGTCAATTTTTGGCAGATTCCAAAGGGGTAACATCACAGATTTCGGGCGATTTATCCGAAATGCCATTTTCTTTCGATTCTGGAGGCTACAGATCACGGAATCAGGCCGAGGCTATTTTCCACCGATAATGAAGTTTATTGATCCTATTCTCCACTGATGATATGTCCGTTAAGCATCGATTTGGGCCAATTTACTTTCGAATAGCATTTTCATAATTTCTTGGGCGACGAAAGACCATTTTCTTTGGATATTGAAGGCTACAGATCACAGATTCGGCCTGAGGCTATTCTCCAACGATGATTGAGTCCATTAAGCACCGATTTGGGCGGATTTATTCCGGGTCAATTTTTGGCAGATTCCAAAGGGGTACCATCAAAGATTTCGGGCAATTTATCCGAAATTCCATTTTCTTTCGATTTTGGAGGCTAGAGATCACGGAATCAGGCCGAGGCTATTCTCCACCGATAATGAAGTCTATTGATCCTATTATCCACAGATGATAAGTCCGTTATGCATCGATTTGGGCCAAATTATTTTTGGATGGCATTTTCGTAATTTCTTGGGCGGCGAAAGGCCATTTTCATTGGATATTGAAGGCTACAGATCACGGATTCGGCCTGAGGCTATTCTCCAACGATGATTGAGTCCATTAAGCACTGATTTGGGCGGATTTATTCCGGGTCAATTTTTGGCAGATTCCAAAGGGGTACCATCATAGATTTCGGTCGATTTATCCGAAATGCCGTTTTCTTTCGATTCTGGAGGCTACAGATCACGGAATCAGGCCGAGGATATTCTCCACCGATAATGAAGTCTATTGATCCTATTCTCCACGGATGATAAGTCCGTTAAGTATTTATTTGGGCCAAATTATTTTCTGATGGCAATTTCGTAATTTCTTGGTCGATGAAAGGCCATTTTCATTGGATATTGAAGGCTACAGATTATAGATTCGGCCTGAGGCTATTCTCCAACGATGATTGAGTCCATTAAGCACCGATTTAGGCGAATTTATTACGGGTCAATTTTTGGCAGATTCCAAAGGGTTACTATCAAAGATTTCGGGCGATTTATCCGATATGCCATTTTCTTTCGATTCTGGAGGCTACAGATCACGGAATCTGGCCGAGGCTATTCTCCACCGATAGTGAAGTTTATTGATCCTATTCTCCACGGATGATAAGTCCGATAAGCATCAATTTGTGCCAATTTATTTTCGGATGACATTTTTGTAATTTCTTGGTCGACGAAAGGCCATTTTCATTGGATATTGAAGGCTACAAATCACGGATTCGGCCTGAAGCTATTCTCCAACGATGATTGAGTCCATTAAGCACTGATTTGGGCGGATTTATTCCGGGTCAATTTTTGGCAGATTCCAAAGGGGTACCATCACAGATTTAGGGCGATTTATCCGAAATGCCTTTTTCTTTCGATTATGGAGGCTACAGATCACTGAATCATGCCGAGGCTATTCTCCACCGATAATGAAGTCTATTGATCTTATTCTCCACGGATGATAAGTCCGTTAAGCATCGATTTAGGCCAAATTATTTTCGGATGGCATTTTCTTAATTTCTTGGGCGACGAAGGGCCATTTTCTTTGGATATTGAAGGCTACAGATCACGGATTCGGCCTGAGGCTATTCTCCAACGATGATTGAGTCCATTAAGCACCGATTTGGGCGGATTTATACCGGGTCAATTTTTGGCAGATTCCAAAGGTGTACCATCACGATTTCGGGCGATTTATCCGAAATGCCATTTTCTTTCGATTCTGGAGGCTACAGATCACGGAATCTGGCCGAGGCTATTCCCCACCGATAATGAAGTCTATTGATCCTATTCCCCGTTGATGATAAGTCCGTTAAACATCGATTTGGGCCAATATATTTTCGGATGGCATTTTCGTAGTTTCTTGGTCGACGAAAGGCCATTTTCTTTGGATAATGAATGCTACTAATCACGGATTCGCCCTGAGGCTATTCTCCAACGATGATTGAGTCCATTAAGCACCGATTTGGGCCGATTTATTCCGGGTCAACTTTTGGCAGATTCCAAAGGGGTACCATCACAGATTTCGGGCTATTTATCCGAAATGCTATTTTCTTTTGATTCTGGAGGCTACAGATCACGGAATCATGCCGAGGCTATTCTCCACCGATAATGAAGTCTATTGATCCTATTCTCCACTGATGATAAGTCCGTTAAGCATCAATTAGGGCCAATTTATTTTCGGATGACATTTTCGTAATTTCTAGGGCGACGAAAGGCCATTTTCTTTGCATATTGAAGGCTACAGATCACGGATTCGACCTGAGGCTATTCTCCAACGATGATTGAGTCCCTTAAGCACAGATTTGGGCGGATTTATTCCGGGTCAATTTTTGGCAGATTCCAAAAGGGTACCATCACAGATTTCGGGTGATTTATCCGAAATGCCATTTTCTTTCGATTCTGGAGGCTACAGATAACGAAATCAGGCCGATGCTATTTTCCACCGATAATGAAGTCTATTGATCCTATTCTCCACGGATGATAAGTCCGTTAAGCATCGATTTGGGCCATTTTATTTTCGGAAGCCATTTTCGTAATTTCTTGGGCGACGAAAGGCCATTTTCATTGGGTATTAAAGGCTACAGATCACGGATTTGGCCTGAGACTATTCTCCAACGATGATTGAGTCCATTAAGCACCGATTTGGGCGGATTTATACCGGGTCAATTTTTGGCAGATTCCAAAGGTGTACCATCACGATTTCGGGCGATTTATCCGAAATGCCATTTTCTTTCGATTCTGGAGGCTACAGATCACGGAATCTGGCCGAGGCTATTCCCCACCGATAATGAAGTCTATTGATCCTATTCCCCGTTGATGATAAGTCCGTTAAGCATCGATTTGGGCCAATATATTTTCGGATGGCATTTTCGTAGTTTCTTGGTCGACGAAAGGCCATTTTCTTTGGATAATGAATGCTACTAATCACGGATTCGCCCTGAGGCTATTCTCCAACGATGATTGAGTCCATTAAGCACCGATTTGGGCCGATTTATTCCGGGTCAACTTTTGGCAGATTCCAAAGGGGTACCATCACAGATTTCGGGCTATTTATCCGAAATGCTATTTTCTTTTGATTCTGGAGGCTACAGATCACGGAATCATGCCGAGGCTATTCTCCACCGATAATGAAGTCTATTGATCCTATTCTCCACTGATGATAAGTCCGTTAAGCATCAATTAGGGCCAATTTATTTTCGGATGACATTTTCGTAATTTCTAGGGCGACGAAAGGCCATTTTCTTTGCATATTGAAGGCTACAGATCACGGATTCGACCTGAGGCTATTCTCCAACGATGATTGAGTCCCTTAAGCACAGATTTGGGCGGATTTATTCCGGGTCAATTTTTGGCAGATTCCAAAAGGGTACCATCACAGATTTCGGGTGATTTATCCGAAATGCCATTTTCTTTCGATTCTGGAGGCTACAGATAACGAAATCAGGCCGATGCTATTTTCCACCGATAATGAAGTCTATTGATCCTATTCTCCACGGATGATAAGTCCGTTAAGCATCGATTTGGGCCATTTTATTTTCGGAAGCCATTTTCGTAATTTCTTGGGCGACGAAAGGCCATTTTCATTGGATATTGAAGGCTACAGATCACGGATTTGGCCTGAGACTATTCTCCAACGATGATTGTGTCAATTAAGCACCGATTCTGGCGGATTTATTCCTGTTCAATTTTTGGTAGATTCCAATGGGGTACCATCACAGATTTCGGGCAATTTATCTGAAATGCCATTTTCTTTCGATTCTGGAGGCTACAGATCGAGGAATCAGGCCGAGGCTATTCTCCACCGATAACGAAGTCTATTGATCCTATTCTCCATGGATGATAAGTCCGTTAAGCATCGATTTGGGCCAAATTATTTTCGGATGACATTTTCGTAATTTCATGGGCGACGAAACGCCATTTTCATTGGATATTGAAGGCTACAGATCACGGATTCGGCCTGAGGCTATTCTCCAACGATGATTGAGTCCATTAAGCACCGATTTGGGCGGATTTATTCCGGGTCAATTTTTGGCAGATTCCAAAGGGGTACCATCACAGATTTCGGGCGATTTATCCGAAATGCCATTTTCTTTCGATTATGGAGGCTACAAATCACGGAATCTGGCCGAGGCTATTCTCCACCGATAATGAAGTCTATTGATCCTATTCTCCGTGGATGATAAGTTCGTTAAGCATCGATTTGGGCCAATTTATTTTCGGATGGCATTTTCGTAATTTCTTGGGCGACGAAAGGCCATTTTCAATGGATATTGAAGGCTACAGATCACGGATTCAGCCCGAGGCTATTCTCCAACGATGATTGAGTCCATTAAGCACCGATTTGGGCAGATTTATACCGGGTCAATTTTTGGGAGATTCCAAAGGGGTACCATCACAGATTTCGGGCGATTTATCCGAAATGCCATTTTCTTTCGATTATGGAGGCTACAAATCACGGAATCTGGCCGAGGATATTCTCCACCAATAATGAAGTCTATTGATCCTATTCTCCGTGGATGATAAGTCCGTTAAGCATCGATTTGGGCCAATTTATTTTTGGATGGCATTTTCGTAATTTCTTGGGCGACGAAAGGCCATTTTCTTTGGGTATTGAAGGCTACAGATCACGGATTCGCCCTGAGGCTATTCTCCGACGACGATTGAGTCCATTAAGCACCGATTTGGGCCGATTTATTCGGGGTCAATTTTTGGCAGATTCCTAAGGGGTACCATCACAGATTTAGGGCGATTTATCCGAAATGCCATTTTCTTTCGATTCTGGAGGCTACAGATCACGGAATCAGGCCGAGGCTATTGTCCACCGATAATGAAGTCTATTGATCCTATTCTCCAAGGATGATAAGTCCGTTAAGCATCGATTTAGGCCAAATTATTTTCGGATGGCATTTTCTTAATTTTCAAAAGTCCATTTTCTTTGGATAGTGAAGGCTACAGATCACGAATTCGCCCTGAGGCTATTCTCTAACGATGATTGAGTCCATTAAGCACCGATTTGGGCGGATTTATTCCGGGTCAATTTTTGGCAGATTCCAAAGGGGTACCATCACAGATTTAGGGCGATTTATCCAAAATGTCATTTTCTTTCGATTCTGGAGGCTACAGATCACGGAATCAGGCCGAGGCTATTCTCCACCGATAATGAAGTCTATTGATCTTATTCTCCACGGATGATAAGTCCGTTAAGCATCGATATAGGCCAAATTATTTTTGGATGGCATTTTCTTAATTTCTTGGGCGACGAAGGGCCATTTTCTTTGGATATTGAAGGCTACAGATCACGGATTCGACCTGAGGCTATTCTCCAACGATGATTGAGTCCATTAAGCACCGATTTGGGCGGATTTATTCCGGGTCAATTTTTGGCAGATTCCAAAGGGGTACCATCACAGATTTAGGGCGATTTATCCGAAATGCCATTTTCTTTCGATTCTGGAGGCTACAGATCACTGAATAAAGACGAGGCTATTCTCCACCGATAATGAAGTCTATTGATCCTATTCTCCATGGATGATAAGTCCGTTAAGCATCGATTTCGGCCAATTTATTTTCGGATGACATTTTTTTAATTTCTTGGGTGACGAAAGGCCATTTTCTTTGGATATTGAAGGCTACCGATCAAGAATTCGGCCTGAGGCTATTCTCCAACGATGATTGAGTCCATTAAGCACCGATTTGGGCGGATTTATTCCGGGTCAATTTTTGGCAGATTCCAAAGGGGTACCATCACATATTTAGGGCGATTTATCCGAAATGCCATTTTCTTTCGATTCTGGAGGCTACAGATCACGGAATCAGGCCGAGGCTATTCTCCACCGATAATGAAGTCTATTGATCCTATTCTCCACGGATGATAAGTCCGTTAAGCATCGATTTGAGCCAATTTATTTTCGGATGGCATTTTCGTAATTTCTTGGGCGACGAAAGGCCATTTTCTTTGGATAATGAAGGTTACAGATCACGGATTCGGCCTGAGGCTATTCCCCAACGATGATTGATTCCATTTAAGCACCGATTTGGGCGGATTTATTCGGGGTCAATTTTTAGCAGATTCCATAGGGGTACCATCACAGATTTCGGGCGATTTATCTTAAATGCCATTTTCTTTCGATTCTGGAGGCTACATATCACGGAATCAGGCCGAGGCTAATCTTCGCCGATAATGAGGTCTATTGATCCTATTCTCCACGGATGATAAGTCCATTAATCATCGATTTGGGCCAATTTATTTTTGGATGGCATTTTCGTAATTTCTTGCGCGCTGAAAGGCCATTTTCATTGGATAATGAAGGTTACAGATCACGGATTCGGCCTAAGGCTATTCTCTAATGATAATTGAGTCCATTAAGCACCGATTTGGGCGGATTTATTCGGGGTCAATTTTTGGCAGATTCAAAAGGGGTACCATCACAGATTTCGGGCGATTTATCCGAAATGCCATTTTCTTTCGATTCTGGAGGCTACATATCACGGAATCAGGCCGAGGCTAATCTACGCCGATAATGAGGTCTATTGATACTTTTCTCCACGGATGATAAGTCCATTAATCATCGATTTGGGCCAATTTATTTTTGGATGGCATTTTCGTAATTTCTTTATCGACAAAAGGCCATTTTCATTGGATATTGAAGGCTACAGATCACGGATTCGGCCTGAGGCTATTCTCCAACGATGATTGAGTCCATTAAGCACCGATTAGGCCGGATTTATTCCCGGTCAATTTTTGGCAGATTCCAAAGGGGTACCATCACAGATTTCGGGCGATGTATCCGAAATGGCATTTTCTTTCGATTCTGGAGACTACAGATCACGGAATCAGGCCGAGGCTATTCTCCACCGATAATGAAGTCTATTGTTCCTATTCTCCACGGATGATAAGTCCGTTAAGCATCGATTTGGGCCAATTTATTTTCGGATGGCATTTTCGTAATTTCTTGGGCTACGAAAGGCCATTTTCATTGGATATTGAAGGCTACAGATCACGGATTCGGCCTGAGACTATTCTCCAACGATGATTGAATCCATTAAGCACCGATTTGGGCGGATTTATTCTCGATCAATTTTTGACAGATTCCAAAGGGGTACCATCACAGATTTCGGGCGATTTATCCGAAATGCCATTTTCTTTCGATTCTGGAGACTACAGATCACGGAATCAGGCCGAGGCTATTCTCCATCGATAAAGAAGTCTATTGATCCTATTCTCCACGGATGATAAGTCCGTTAAGCATCGATTTGGGCCAATTTATTTTCGGATGGCATTTTCGTAATTTCTTGGGCTACGAAAGGCCATTTTCATTGGATATTGAAGGCTACAGATCACGGATTCGGCCTGAGGCTATTCTCCAACGATTATTGAATCCATTAAGCACCGATTTGGGCGGATTTATTCTCGATCAATTTTTGACAGATTCCAAAGGGGTACCATCACAGATTTCGGGCGATTTATCCGAAATGCCATTTTCTTTCGATTCTGGAGCCTATAGATCACGGAATAAGTCCGAGCCTATTCTCTACCGATAATGAAGTCTATTGATCCTATTATCCACGGATGATAAGTCCGTTAAGCATCGATTTGGGCCAATTTATTTTCGGATGGCATTTTCGTAATTTCTTGGGCGACGAAAGGCCATTTTCATTGGATATTGAATTCTACAGATCACGGATTCGGCCTGAGGCTATTCTCCAACGATGATTGAGTCCATTATGCACCGATTAGGCCGAATTTATTCCGGGTCAATTTTTGGCAGATTCCAAAGGGGTACCATCACAGATTTCGGGCGATTTATCCGAAATGCCAATTTCTTTAGATTCTGAAGGCTATAGATCACGGAATCAGGACGAGGCTATTCTCCACCGATAATGAAGTCTATTGATCCTATTCTCCACGGATGATAAGTTCGTTAAGCATCGATTTGGGCCAATTTATTTTCGGATGCCATTTTCGTAATTTCTTGGGCGAGAAAGGCCATTTTCATTGGATTTTGATGGCTAAAGATCACGGATTCGACCTGAGGCTATTCTCCTACGATGATTGAGTTCATTAAGCACCGATTTGGGAGGATTTATTCCGGGTCAATTTTTGGCAGATTCCAAAGGGGTACCATCACAAATTTCGGGCGATTTATCCGAAATGCCATTTTCTTTCGATTCTTGAGGCTACAGATCACGGAATCAGGCCGAGGCTATTCTCCACCGATAATGAAGTCTATTGATCCTATTCTCCATGGATGATAAGTCCGTTAAAGCATCGATTTGGGCCAATTTATTTTCGGATGGCATTTTCGTAATTTCTTGGGCGACGAAAGGCCATTTTCTTTGGATATTGAAGGCTACAGATCACGGATTCGGCCTGAGGCTATTCTCCAACGATGATTGAGTCCATAAAACACCCATTTGGGCGGATTTATTCTGGGTCAATTTTGACAGATTCCAAAGGGGTACCATCACAGATTTCGGGCGATTTATCCGAAATGCCAATTTCTTTAGATTCTGAAGGCTATAGATCACGGAATCAGGACGAGGCTATTCTCCACCGATAATGAAGTCTATTGATCCTATTCTCCACGGATGATAAGTTCATTAAGCATCGATTTGGGCCAATTTATTTTCGGATGCCATTTTCGTAATTTCTTGGGCGAGAAAGGCCATTTTCATTGGATATTGATGGCTAAAGATCACGGATTCGACCTGAGGCTATTCTCCTACGATGATTGAGTTCATTAAGCACCGATTTGGGTGGATTTATTCCGGGTCAATTTTTGGCAGATTCCAAAGGGGTACCATCACAAATTTCGGGCGATTTATCCGAAATGCCATTTTCTTTCGATTCTGGAGACTACAGATCACGGAATCAGGCCGAGGCTATTCTCCACCAATAATGAAGTCTATTGTTCCTATTCTCCACGGATGATAAGTCCGTTAAGCATCGATTTGGGCCAATTTATTTTCGGATGGCATTTTCGTAATTTCTTGGGCTACGAAAGGCCATTTTCATTGGATATTGAAGGCTACAGATCACGGATTCGGCCTGAGGCTATTCTCCAACGATGATTGAATCCATTAAGCACCGATTTGGGCGGATTTATTCTGGGTCAATTTTGACAGATTCCAAAGGGGTACCATCACAGATTTCGGGCGATTTATCCGAAATGCCAATTTCTTTAGATTCTGAAGGCTATAGATCACGGAATCAGGACGAGGCTATTCTCCACCGATAATGAAGTCTATTGATCCTATTCTCCACGGATGATAAGTTCATTAAGCATCGATTTGGGCCAATTTATTTTCGGATGCCATTTTCGTAATTTCTTGGGCGAGAAAGGCCATTTTCATTGGATATTGATGGCTAAAGATCACGGATTCGACCTGAGGCTATTCTCCTACGATGATTGAGTTCATTAAGCACCGATTTGGGTGGATTTATTCCGGGTCAATTTTTGGCAGATTCCAAAGGGGTACCATCACAAATTTCGGGCGATTTATCTGAAATGCCATTTTCTTTCGATTCTTGAGGCTACAGATCACGGAATCAGGCCGAGGCTATTCTCCACCGATAATAAAGTCTATTGATCCTATTCTCCACGGATGATAAGTCCGTTAAGCATCGATTTGGGCCAATTTACTTTCGGGGTGCATTTCCGTAATTTCTTGGGCGACGAAAGGCCATTTTCTTTGGATATTGAAGGCTACCGATTACGGATTCGGCCTGAGGTTATTCTCCAACGATGATTGAGTCCATTAAGCACCGATTTGGGCGGATTTATTCGAGGTCAATTTTTGGCAGATTCCAAAGGGGTACCCATTTGGAATCTGCCAAAAATGGGCCCGGAAGAAATCTTCCCAAATCGGGGCTTGATGTACTTAATCATCGGTGAAGAATAGCCTCATGCCGAATCCGTGATTTGTAGCCTTCAAAATCTAAGGAAAATGACATTTTAAAAAAAGTCGCCAAAAAAAGTTTGAAAATGCCAAACGAAAAATTAATGCACCCAAATCATTGCCTAACGGGCTTAAGCATCGATGGAGAATATGATCAATAGACTTCATCATCGGTGGAGAATAGGCTCGAGCCGAATTCGTGATCTCTAGCCTTCAAAATCGGAAGAAAATGACATTTCGAAAAAATCACCTGAAATTTGTGATGGTATCCCTTTGGAATCTGCCAAAAATAGACCCGGAAGAAATCCGCCTAAATCGGGGCTTGATAGATTTAACCATCGGTGAAGAATATCTCAAGCCGAATATGTTATCTGTAGCATTCAAAATCCATGGAAAATGGCCTCTATAAAAAAATAACCCAAATAATTATGATAATTTCATACAAAAATTAAACAGTCCAAATGGGTTCCTAACGTGCTTAAGCATCGGTGGAGAATAGGATCAATAGACTTCATCATCGGTGGAGAATAGCCTCAGGCCGAATTTGTGATCTCTTTCCTTCAAAATCAAAAGAAAATGACATTTCGAAAAAATCACCGAAATCTGTAATGGTACACCTTTGGAATCTGCCAAAAATGGACCCGGAAGAAATCCACCTAAATCGGGGCAAGATGGACTTAATCATCGACGAAGAATAGCCTCAGGCCAAATCTGTGATCTGTAGCGTTCAAAATCCAAGGAAAATGGCCTATTGAAAACAAAGAACCTAAAAAATTACGAAAAGGACATACAAAAATTAATCCGCCCAAATCGTTGCCTAATGGTCTTAAGCATCGGTGGTGAATAAGATCAATAGACTTCATCATCGATGGAGAATAACCTGTGGGCGAATTCGTGATATGCCAAAAATGGACCCGAAAGAAATCCGCCTAAATCGGGGCTTGATGGATTTAACCATCGGTGAAGAATAGCCCTAGCCGAATATGTTATCTGTAGCCTTCAAAATCCATGGAAAATGGCCTCTATAAAAAAATAACCCAAATAATTATGATAATTTCATACGAAAATTAAACAGTCCAAATGGGTTCCTAACGTGCTTAAGCATCGGTGGAGAATAGGATCAATAGACTTCATCATCGGTGGAATAGCCTCAGGCCGAATTTGTGATCTCTGTCCTTCAAAATCAAAAGAAAATGACATTTCGAAAAAATCCCCGAAATCTGTGATGGACATCTTTGGAATCTGCCAAAAATGGACACGGAAGAAATCCGCCTAAATTGGGGCAAGATGGACTCAATCATCGACGACGAATAGCCTCAGGCCAAATCTGTGATTTGTAGCGTTCAAAATCTAAGGAAAATGTCTTTTGAAAACAAAGAACCCAAAAAATTACGATAAGGACAAACAAAAACTAATCCGCCCAAATTGTTGCCTAATGGGCTTAAGCATCGGTGGTGAATACGATCAATAGACTTCATCATCGATGGAGAATGGCCTGGGGGCGAATTCGTGATCTGTAGCCTTCATAATCTGAAGAAAATGGCATTTCGGAAAAATCAACCGAAATCTGTAATGGTACCCCTTTGGAATCTGCCAAAAATGGACCCGGAAGAAATCCGCCTAAATCGGGCTTTGATGGATTTAACCATCGATGAAGAATAGCTCAAGCCAAATATGTTATCTGTAGCCTTCAAAATTCATGGAAAATGGCCACTATAAAAAAATAACCCAAATGATTATGATAATTTCATAAGAAAATTAAAGAGTCCAAATCGGTTCCTAACGTGCTTAAGCATCGGTGGATAATAGGATCAATAGACTTCATCATCGGTGGAGAATAGCCTCAAGCCGAATTTGTGATCTTTGTCCTTCAAAATCAAAATAAAATGACATTTCGAAAAAATCACCGAAATCTGTAATGGTACACCTTTGGAATCTGCCAAAAATGGACCCGGAAGAAATCTGCCTAAATCAGGGCAAGGTGGACTCAATCATCGACGAAGAATAGGCTCAGGCCAAATCTGTGATCTGTAGCGTTCAAAATCCAAGGAAAATGGCATTTTGAAAACAAAGAACCAAAAAAAATTACGAAAAGGACATACGAAAATTAATTCGCCCAAATCGTTGCCTAATGGGCTTAAGCATCGGTGGTGAATAAGATCAATAAAATCATCATCGATGGAGAATGGTCTGGGGCGAATTCGTGATCTCTAGACTTCAAAATCTGAAGAAAATGGCATTTCGGAAAAAATCAAACGAAATCTGTGATGGTACCCCTTTGGAATCTGCCAAAAATGGACCCAGAAGAAATCCGCCTAAATCAGGGCCTGATGGACTCAACCATCGATGAAGAATAGCCTCAAGCTGAATCTGTTATCTGTAGCCTCCAAAATCCAATGAAAATGGCCTCTTGAAAAATAAATAACCCAAATAATTACGAAAATGTCATACAAAAATTAAATAGCCCAAATCGGTTCCTAACGTGCTTAAGCATCGATGGAGAATAGGATCAATAGACTTCATCATTGGTGGAGAATAGCCTCAGGTCGAATTCGTAATCTCTAACCTTCAAAATCTGAAGAAAATAGCATTTCGGTATAATCAACCGAAATCTGTGATGGTACCCCTTTTCAATCTGCCAAAAATGGGCCCCGATGAAATATGCCCAAATCGGGGCTTGATGGAATTAATCATCAGTGAAGAATAGCATCATGCCGAATTCGTGATCTTTAGCCTTCAAAATCTAAGGAAAATTGCATTTTCAAAAAAATTGCCCAAAAAATTACGAAAATGTCATACGAAAATTAATCCAGACAAATCTGTGCCTAACAGGCTTAAGCATCGATGAAGAATGTGATCAATAGAATTCATCATCGGTGGAGAATAGCATTGAGCTGAATTCGTGATCTCTAACCTTCAAAATCGGAAGAAAATGGCATTTCGGAAAAATCACCTAAAATCTGTGATGGTACCCCTTTGGAATCCGCCAAAAATGAACCCGGAAGAAATCCTCCAAAATCGGGGCTTGATGTAATTATTCATCAGAGAAGAAGAGTCGCAGGCCAAATCCGTGATCTGTAGCTTTCAAAATCCAAGGAAAACAACTTTTTGAAAAAAAATTGCCAAAAATTTACGAAAATGTCATACGAAAATTAAACCGCCCAAATCGTTGCCTGACAGGCTTAAGCATGGACGGCAGATAGGATCTATAGAGGTCATCATTGATGGAGAACAACCTCATGGAGAATTTGTGATCTCTAGCCTTCAAAATCTGAAGAAAATGACATTTCGGAAAAATTAACCGAAATCTGTGGTGGTACCCTTTTGGAATCTGCCAAAAATGGGCCCGGAAGAAATCTGCCCAAATCGGGGCTTTGTGGAACTAATCATCGGTGAAGAATAGCCTCATTCCGAATCCGAGATTTGTAGCCTTCAAAATCTAAGGAAAAAGACATTTTCAAAAAAGTTGACCAAAAAATTACGAAAATGTCATACGAAAATTAATCCCCCCAAATCGGTTCCTAACGGGTTTAAGCATCGATGGAGAATATAATAAATAGACTTCATTATCGGAAGAAAATAGTCTCGGGCCGAATTTGTGATCTCCATCCTTCAAAATCGGAATAAAATGACATTTCGAAAAAATCACCCAAAATCTGTGATGGTACACCTTTGGAATCTGCCAAAAATGGACCCGGAAGAAATCCGCCTAAATCGGGGCTAGATGTACTCAATCATCGACGAAGAATATCCTCAGGCCAAATCTGTGATTTGTAGCTTTCAAAATCCAAGGAAAATGGCCTTTAGAAAACAAAGAAACCAAAATATTACGAAAATGACATACGAAAATTAATCCGCCTAAATCGTTGCCTAACGGGCTTAAGCATCAGTGGAGAATAAGATCAATAGACTTCATCATCGATGGAGAATAGCCTCGGGGCGAATTCTTGATCTCTAGCCTTCAAAATCTGAAGAAAATGGCATTTCGGAAAAATCAACCGAAATCTGTGGTGGTACCCCTTTGGAATCTTCCAAAAATGGGTCTGGAAGAAATCTGCCTAAATCAGGGATTGATGGACTTAATCATCGGTGAAAAATAGCCTAATGCCGAATCCGTGATCTATAGCCTTCAAAATTTTAGGAAAATGACATTTTCAAAAAAGTCGCCCAAAAAATTACGAAAATGCCATAAGAAAATTAATCCGCCCAATCGGTGCCTAACGGACGTAAGCATCGATGGAGAATATGATCAATAGACTTCATCAACGGTGGAGAATATGCTCGAGCCGAATTCGTGATCTCTAGCCTTCAAAATTGGAAGAAAATGGCATTTCGGAAAAATCACCTTAAATCTGTGATGGTACCCCTTTGGAATCTGCCAAAAATAGACCCGGAAGAAATCCTTCTAAATCGGGGCTTGATGGACTGAACCATCAGTGAAGAATAGCCTCAAGCCGGATATTTTATCTGTAGCCTTCAAAATCAATGGAAAATAGCCTCTTGAAAAAAAACCCAAATAATTACTAAAATGTCATATGAAAATTAAACAGCCCAAATCGGTTCCTAACGTGCTTAAGCATCGATGGAGAATAGGATCAATAGACTTCAACATCGGTGGAGAATACCCTCGGTCCGAATTTGTGATCTCCATCCTTCAAAATTGGAAGAAAATGACATTTCAAAAAAATCATCAGAAATTTGTGATGGTACACCTTTGGAATCTGCCAAAAATGGACCCCGAAGAAATCCGCCTAATTCGGGGCTAGATGGACTCAATCATCGACGAAGAATAGCCTCAGGCCATATCTGTGATCTGTAGCCTTCAAAATCCAAGAAAAATGGCCTTTTGAAAACAAAGAACCCAAAAAATTACGAAAATGACGTACGAAAATTAATCGGCCCAAATCGTTGCCTAACGGGCTTAACCTTCGGTGGTGAATAAGATCAATAAACTTCATCATTGATGGAGAATAGCCTTGGAGGGAATTCATTATCTATAGCCTTCAATATTTGAAGAAAATGACATTTCGGAAAAATCAACGAAAATCTGTGATGGTAGCCTTTTGGAATCTTCCAAAAATGGACACGGAAAAAATCCGCCTAAATCAGGGCTTGATGGACTTAAACATCGATGAAAAATAGCCTCCAGCCGAATCTGTTATCTGTAGCCTTCAAATCCAAGGAAAATGTCATACAAAAATTAGACAACCCAAATCGGTTCCTAACGTGCTTAAGCATCGATGGAGAATAGGATCAATAGACTTCATCATTGGTGGAGAATAGCCTCCGGTCGAATTTGTGATCTCTAGCCTTCACAATCTTAAGAAAATGGCATTTCGGAAACATCAACCGAAATCTGTGATGGTACCCCTTTGGAATCTGCCAAAAATGGGCCCCGATGAAATCTGCCCAAATCGGGGCTTGATGGACTTAATCATCGGTGAAGAATAGCCTCATGCCGAATCTGTGATCTTTAGCCTTCAAAATCTAAGGAAAATTGCATTTCCAAAAAAATCGCCTAAAAAATTACGAAAATACCATACGAAAATTAATCCAGACAAATCGGTGTCTAACAGGCTTAAGCATCGATGAAGAATGTGATCAATAAACTTCATCATCGGTGGATAATAGCCTCGAGCCGAATTCGTGATCTCTAACCTTCAAAATCGGAAGAAAATGTCATTTCGCAAAAATCACCTATAATCTGTGATGGTATACCTTTGGAATCCGCCAAAAATGAACTCGGAAGAAATCCTCCCAAATGTGGGCTTGATGGACTTATTCATTAGAGAAGAATAACATCAAGCCAAATCCGTGATATGTAGCCTTCATAATACAAAAAAAGGTTTTTTGAAAATAATTGTAAAAAAATTAAGAAAACGCCATACGAAAATTAAACCGCCCAAATCATTGCCTGACGGGCTTAAGCATCAGTGGGAAATAGGATCAATAGAGTTCATCATTGGCTGAGAATAGCCTCGTGGCGAATTCGTGATCTCTAGCCTTAAAAATCTGTAAAAAATGGCATTTCGGAAAATCAACTGAAATCTGTGATGGTACCCCTTTGGAATATACCAAAAATGGGCCAGAAAGAAATCTGCCCAAATCGGGGTTTGATGGACTTAATCATCAGTGAAGAATAGCCTCATGCCGAATCCGTGATTTGTAGCCGTCAAAATCTAAGGAAAATGACATTTTAAAAAAAGTCACCCAAAAAATTACGAAAATGCCAAACGGAAATTAATCCCCCCAAATCGGAGCCTAACGGGCTTAAGCATGGTGGAGAATATGATCAATAGACTTCATCATCGATGGAGAATAGCCTCGTGCCAAATTCGTGATCTCTAGCCTTCAAAATCGAAAGAAAATGGCATTTCGGAAAAATCATCTGAAATTTGTGATGGTACCCCTTTGGAATCTGCCAAAACTGACCGGGAAGAAATCCGCCTAAATCGGTGCTTGATGGACTTAACCATCGGTGAAGAATAGCCTCAAGCCGAATATGTTATCTGTAGCCTTTAAAATCCATGGAAAATGTCATCTTGAAAAAAAATAACCCAAATAATTACGAAAATATCATACGAAAATTAAATAGCCCAAATCGGTTCCTAACGTGCTTAAGCATCGGTGGAGAATAGGATCAATAGAATTCATTATCGGTGGGGAATAGCCTCGGGCCAAATTTGTGATCTCATCCTTCAAAATCGGAAGAAAATGGAATTTTGGAAAAATCAACCTAAATCTGTGACCGTACACCTTTGGAATCTTCCAAAAATGGACTCGGAAGAAATCCGCCTAAATCGGGACTAGATGGACTCAATCATCGACGAAGAATAGCCTCAGGCCAAATCTGTGATTTGTAGCATTCAAAATCCAAGGAAAATGGCCTTTTGAAAACAAAGAACCAAAAAAATTTCGAAAATGACATGCAAAAATTAATCCGCCTAAATCGTTGCCTAACGGGCTTAAGCGTCGGTGCTGAATAAGATCTATAAAATTCATCATCGATGGAGAATAGCCTCGGGGCGAATTCGTGATCTCTAGCCACCAAAATCTAAAGAAAATAGCATTTCGGAAAAATCAACCAAAATCTGTGATCGTACCCCTTTGGAATCTACCAAAAATGGACCAGGAAAAAATCCGCCTAAATCAGGGCTTGATGTACTTAACCATAGCCTCAACCGAATCTGTTCAAAATCCAAGGAAATGGCCTCTTGAAAAATAAATAACCCAAATAATTACCAAAATGTCATACAAAAATTAAACAACCCAAATCGGTCCCTAACGTGCTTAAGCATCGATGGAGAATAGGATCAATAGACTCCATCATTGGTGGAAATTAGCCTTGGGTCGAATTATTGATCTCTAGCCTTCAAAAATTGAAGAAAATGGCATTTCGGAAAAATCAAGCGAAATCTGTGATGGTACCATAAGAAAATGGTATTTCGCAAAAATCACTTGAAATCTGTGATGGTACCCCTTTGGAATCTGCCAAAACTGGACCCGGAAGAAATCCACCTAAATCGGGGCTTGATGGACTTAACAATCGGTGAAGAATAGTCTCAAGTCGAATATGTTATCTGTAGCTTTCAAAATCAATGGAAAATGGCCTCTTGAAAAAAATTAACCCAAATAATTACGAAAATGTCATACGAAAATTAAACACCCGAAATCGGTTCCTAACGTGCTTAAGCATCGGTGGAAGATAGGATCAATAGACTTCATCATCGATGGAGAATAGTCTCGGAGCGAATTCGTGATCTCTAGCCTTCAAAATCTGAAGAAAATGGCATTTCGGAAAAATCAACCGAAATCTGTGATGGTACCCCTTTGGAATCTGCCAAAAATGGGCCCGGAAGAAATCTGCCCAAATCGGGGGTTGTTGGACTTAATCATCGGTGAATAATAGCCTCATCCCGAATCCTCGATCTATAGCCTTCAAAATCTAAGGAAAATGACATTTTCAAAAAAGTCACCCAAAAAATTACCAAAATGCCATACGAAAATTAATCCGCCCAAATTGGTGCCTAACGGGCTTAAGCATTGATGGAGAATATGATCAATAGACTCTATCAATCGGTGGAGAATAGCCTCGAGCCGAATTCGTGATATCTAGCCTTCAAAATCGGAAGAAAATGGCATTTCGGAAAAATCAAGCGAAATCTGTGATGATACCCCTTTCGGATCTTCCAAAAATGGGCCCGGAAGAAATCTGCCCAAATCGGGGCTTGATGGACTAAATCATCGGTGAAGAATGGCCTCATGCCGAATCCGTGATATGTAGCCTTCAAAATTGAAGGAAAATGACATTTTCAAAAAAATCGCCCAAAAAATTATGAAAATGCCATATGAAAATTAATTCGCCTAAATCGGTGCCTAACGGGCTTAAGCATCGATGGAGAATATGATCAATAGACTTCATCATCGGTGGAGAATAGCCTCGAGCCAAATTCATGATCTCTAGCTTTCAAAATCGGAAGAAAATATTATTTCGCAAAAATCACCTGAAATCTGTGCTGGTACCCCTTTGGAATCTGCCAAAACTGGACCCGGAAGAAATCCTCTTAAATCGGGGCTTGATGGACTTAACCATCGGTGAAGAATAGTCTCAAGCCGAATATGTTATTTGTAGCCTTCAAAATCAATGGAAAATGGCCTCTTGAAAAAAATTAACCCAAATAATTACGAAAATGTCATACGAAAATTAAACACCCCAAATCGGTTCCTAACGTGCTTAAGCATCGGTGGAAAATAGGATCAATAGACTTCATCATCGATGGAGAATAGTCTCGGAGCGAATTCGTGATCTCTAGCCTTCAAAATCTGAAGAAAATAGCATTTCGGAAAAATCAACCGAAATCTATGATGGTACCCTTTTGGAATCTGCCAAAAATGGGCCCGGAAGAAATCTGCCCAAATCGGGGGTTGATGGACTTAATCATCGGTGAAGAATAGGCTCATCCCGAATCCTCGATCTATAGCCTTCAAAATCTAAGGAAAATGACATTTTCAAAAAAGTCGCCCAAAAAATTACCAAAATGCCATACGAAAATTAATCCGCCCAAATCGGTGCCTAACGGGATTAAGCATCGATGGAGAATATGATCAATAGACTTCATCATCGGTGGAGAATAGCCTCGAGCCGAATTCGTGATATCTAGCCTTCAAAATGGGAAGAAAATGGCATTTCGGAAAAATCACCTGAAATCTGTGATGGTACCCCTTTAGAATCTACCGAAACTGGACACGAAAGAAATCCGCGTAAATCGTGGCTTGATGGACTTAACCATCGGTGAAGAATAGCCTCTACCCGAATATTTTATTTTAGACTTCAAAATTCATGGAAAATGGCCTCTTGAAAAAAAAACCCCAATAATTACGAAAATTAGACAGCCCAAATCGGTTCCTAACGCTCTTAAGCATTGGCGGAGAATAGAATCAATAGACTTCATTATCGGTGGAGAATAGAATTTGTGATCTCCATCCTTCAAAATCAGAAGAAAATGACATTTCGAAAAAATCACCTGAAATCTGTGATGGTACACCTTTGGAATCTGCCAAAGATGGACCCGGAAGAAATCCGCCTAAATCGGGGTTAGATGGACTATATCATCGACAAGAATAGCCTCAGGCCAAATCTGTGATCTGTAGCCTTCAAAATTCAAGGAAATTGGCCTTTTGAAAACAAAGAAACCAAAAAATTACGAAAATGACATCCGAAAATTAAACCGCCCAAATCAGTGCCCAACGCGCTTAAGCATCAGTGGAGAATAGGATTAATAGACTTTATCATTGGAGGATAATAGCCTCGGGGAAAATTCATATCTATCCTTCAAAATATGAAGAAAACGGCATTTAGGAAAAACCAACCGAAATCAGTGATGGTACACCTCTGGAATCTATAAAAAATGGCCCCGGAAGAAATCCCCCAAATCGGGATTGACGGACTTAACCATCGGTGAAGAATAGTCTCAAGCCGAATCTGTTATCTGTAGCCTTAAAAATCCAACGAAAATAGCCTCTTGAAAAATAAATAACCCAAATAATTACGAAAATGTAATACAAAAATTAAACAGCCCAAATCGGTTTCTAACGTGCTTAATCATCGATGAATAATAGGATCAATAGACTTCATCATTGGTGGAGAATAGCCTCGAGCCGAATTAGTGATCTCTAGCCTTCAAAATCGGAAGAAAATGGCATTTCAGAAAAATCACCTGAAATCTGTGATGGTACCCCTTTGGAATCCGGCAAAAATGAACCCGTAAAAAATCCTCCCAAATCGGGCTTGATGGACTTATTCATCAGAGAAGAATAGTCTGAAGCCAAATTCGTGATCTATAGCCTTCAAAATCCAAGGAAAACGGCGTTTTGAAAAAAATTGCAAAAAATTTACGAAATTGCCATACGAAAATTAAACCTCCCAAATCAGTGCTTGACGGGTTTAAGCATCGGTGGGAAATAGGATCAATCAATAGAGTTCATCAATGGTGGAGAATAGCCTCATGGCGAATTCGTGATCTCTACCCTTCAAAACCTGAAGAATATGACATTTCCGAAAAATCAACCGAAATCTTTGATGGTACCCCTTTGGAATCTGCCAAAAATGGGCTCGCAAGAAATCTGCCCCAATCGAGGCTTGATGGACTTAATCATCGGTGAAGAATAGCCTCATGCCGAATCCTCTATCTGTAGCCTTCAAAATCTAAGGAAAACGACATTTTCAAAAAAGTCGCCTAGAAAATTACAAAAATGCCATACGAAAATTTATCCGCCCAAATCGGTGCCTAACGAACTTAAGGATCGATGGAGAATATGATCAATAGACTTCATCATCGGTGGAGAATAGCCTCGAGCCGAATTCGTGATCTCTAGCCTTCAAAATCGGAAGAAAATGGCATTTCGGAAAAATCACCTAAAATCTGTGATGGTACCCCTTAGGAATCCACAAAAAATGAACCCGGAAGAAATCATCCCAAATCGGGGCTTGATGGACTTATTCATCAGAGAAGAATAGCCTCAAGCCAAATCTGTGATCTGTAGCCTTCAAAAATCAAGGAAAACGGTTTTTTTTTTCAAAAAAAAAAAACCAAAAATTTACGAAAATACCATACGAATATTAAACCGCCCAAATCGATGCCCGACGGGCATAAGCATCGGTGGGAAATAGGATCAATAGAGTTCATCATTGGTGGAGAATAGCCTCGGGGCGAATTCTTAATCTCTAGCCTTCAAAATCGGAAGAAAATGGCATTTCGGAAAAATCACCTGAAATCTGTTATTGTACCCGTTTGGAATCTGCCAACACTGACCGGGAAGAAATCCGCCTAAATCGGTGCTTGATGGACTTAAACATTACGAAAATGTTTAATTACGAAAATGGCCTCTTGAAAAAAAATAACCCAAATAATTACGAAAATGCCATACGAAAATTAAACAGCCCAAATCGGTTCCTAACGTGCTTAAGCATCGGTGGAAAATAGGATCAATAGAATTCATCATCGATGGAGAATAGTATCGGAGCGAATTCGTGATCTCTAGCCTTCAAAATCTGAAGAAAATGGCATTTCGGAAAAATCATCTGAAATCTGTGATGGTAGCCCTTTGGAATCTGCCAAAAATGGGCCCAGAAGAAATCTGCCCAAATCGGGGGTTGTTGGACTTAATCATCGGTGAATAATAGCCTCATCCCGAATCCTCGATCTATAGCCTTCAAAATCTAAGGAAAATTACATTTTCAAAAAAGTCGCCCAAAAAATTACCAAAATGCCATACGAAAATTAATCCGCCCAAATCGGTGCCTAACGGGTTTAAGCATCGATGGAGAATATGATCAATAGACTTCATCATCGGTGGAGAATAACCTCGAGCCGAATTCGTGATATCTAGCCTTCAAAATCGGAAGAAAATGGCATTTCGAAAAAATCACCTGAAATCTGTGATGGTACCCCTTTGGAATCTGCCAAAACTGGACCCGGAAGAAATCCGCCTAAATCGAAGCTTGATGGACTTAACCATCGGTGAAGAATAGCCTCTACCCGAATATTTTATCTGTAGACTTCAAAACTCTTGGAAAATGGCCTCTTGAAAAAAAACCCCAAATAATTATGGAAATTAAACAGCCCAAATCGGTTCCTAACGTGCTTAAGCATCTGCGGAGAATAGAATCAATAGACTTCATTATCGGTGGAGAATAACCCCGTGCCGAATTTGTGATCTCCATCCTTCAAAATCAGAAGAAAATGACATTTCGAATAAATCACCTGAAATCTATGATGGTACACCTTTGGAATCTGCCAAAAATAGATCCGGAAGAAATCCGCCTAAATCGGGGCTAGATGGACTATATCATCGACAAGAATAGCCTCGGGCCAATCTGTGATCTGTAGCCTTCAAAATTCAAGGAAAATGACCTTTTGGAATCAAAGAAACCAAAAAATTACGAAAATGACATCCGAAAATTAAACCGCCCAAATCAGTGCCCAACGCGCTTAAGCATCGGTGGAGAAGAGGATCAATAAACTTCATCATTGGAGGATAATAGCCTCGGGGAAAATTCGTGATATCTAGCCTTCAAAATCTGAAGAAAACGACATTTAGGAAAAATCAACCGAAATCTGTGATGGTACACCTCTGGAATCTGTAAAAAATGGCCCCGGAAGAAATCCCCCCAAATCGGGATTGACGGACTTAACCATCGGTGAAGAATAGTCTCAAGCCGAATCTGTTATCTGTAGCCTTAAAAATGCAAAGAAAATAGCCTCTTGAAAATAAATAACCCAAATAATTACGAAAATGTACTACAAAAATTAAACAGCCCAAATCGGTTCCTAACGTGCTTAAGCATCGATGAATAATAGGATCAATAGACTTCATCATTGATGGAGAATAGCCTCGAGCCGAATTCGTGATCTCTAGCCTTCAAAATCGGAAAAAAATGGCATTTCGAAAAAATCACCTAAAATGTGTGATGGTACCCCTTTGGAATCTGACAAAAATGAACCCGTAAAAAATCCTCCCAAATCGGGGCTTGATGGACTTATTCATCAGAGAAGAATAGTCTCAAGCCAAATTCGTGATCTATAGCCTTCGAAATCCAAGGAAAACAGTGTTTTGAAAAAAATTGCCAATAATTTACGAAATTGCCATACGAAAATTAAACCTCCCAAATCAGTGCCTGACGAGTTTAAGCATCGGTGGAAAATAGGATCAATAGAGTTCATTAATGGTGGAGAATAGCCTCATGGCGAATTCGTGATCTCTAGCCTTCAAAATCTGAAGAAAATGACATTTCGGAAAAATCAACCGAAATCTGTGATGGTACCCCTTTGGAATCTGCCAAAAATGGGGCCGCAAGAAATCTGCCCCAATCGAGGCTTGATGGACTTAATCATCATTGAAGAATAGCCTCATGTCGAATCCTCTATCTGTAGCCTTCAAAATCTAAGGAAAATAACTTTTTCAAAAAAGTAGCCCAGAAAATTACGAAAATGCCATACGAAAATTTATCCGCTCAAATTGGTGCCTAACAAACTTAAGGATCGATGGAGAATATGATCAATAGACTTCATCATCGATGGAGAATAGCCTCGAGCCGTATTCGTGATCTCTAGCATTCAAAATCGGAAGAAAATGGCATTTCGGAAAAATCACCTAAAATCTGTGATGGTACGTACCCCTTAGGAATCCACAAAAAATGAACCCGGAAGAAATCCTCCCAAATCGGGGCTTGTTGGACTTATTCATTAGAGAAGAATAGCCTCCAGCCAAATCCGTGATCTGTAGCCTTCAAAAATCAAGGAAAATGGCTTTTTGAAAAAAAATCCAAAAATTTACGAAAATACCATACGAATATTAAACCGTCCAAATTGGTGCCCGACGGGCTTAAGCATCGGTGTGAAATAGGATCAATAGAGTTCATCATTGGTGGAGAATAGCCTCGGGGCGAATTCGTGATCTCTAGCCTTCAAAATCCGAAGAAAATGACATTTCGGAAAAGTCAACCGAAATCTGTGATGGTACCCATTTGGAAACTGCCAAAAATGGGCCCTGAAGAAATCTGACCAAATCGGTTCTTGATGAACTTAATCATCAGTGAAGAATAGCCTCAGGCCAAATCTGCGATCTGTTACCTTCAAAATCCAAGGAAAATGGCCTTTTGAAAACATATAACCCAAAAAATTACGAAAATGACATACGAAAATTAAACAGCACAAATCGGTGCCTAACGGGCTTAAGTATCATTGTAGAATAGGATCAATAGACTTCATTATGGAAGGAGAATAGCCACGGGTCGAATTTTTTATCTCCATCCTTCATAATCGGAATAAAATGACATTTCGAAAAAATCACCCGAAATCTGTGATGGTATTCCTTTGGAATATGCCATAGATGGACCCGGAAGAAATCCGCTTACATCGGTGCTAGATGGACTCAATCATCGACGAAGAATAGCCTCAGACCAAATATGTGATCTGTAGCCTTCAAAATCCAAGGAAAATGGTTTTTTCAAAACAACGAACCCAAAAAATTACGAAAATGACATACGAAAATTAATCCGCCCAAATGGTTGCCTAACGGGCTTAAGCATCGGTGGTGAATAAGATCAATAGACTTCATCATCGATGGAGAATAGCCTCGGGGCGAATTCGTGATCTCTAGCCATCAAAATCTGAAGAAAATGGCATTTCGGAAAAATCAACCGAAATCTGTTATGGTATATCTTTGAAATCTGCCAAAAATGGACCAGGAAGAAATCCGCCTAAATCAAGGCTTTATGGACTTAACCATCGGTGACGAATAGCCTCAAGGCGAATCTTTTATCTGTAGCCTTCAAAATCCAAGGAAAATGACCTCCTAAAAAATAAATAACCCAAATAATTACAAAAATGTCATACAAAAATTAAACAACCCAAATCGGTTCCTAACGTGCTTAAACATCGATGGATAATAGGATCAATAGACTTCATCATTGGTGGAAAATAGCCTCGGGTCGAATTGGTGATCTCTAGCCTTCAAAATCTAAAGAAAATGGCATTTCGGAAAAATCAAGCGAAATCTGTGATGGTACCCCCTTTAGAATCTGCCAAAAATGGGCCTGGAAGAAATCTGCCCAAATCGGGGCTTGATGGACTTAATCATCGGTGAAGAATAGCCTCATGCCGAATCCGTGATATGTAGCCTTCAAAATCGAAGGAAAATCACATTTTCAAAAAAGTCGCCCAAAAAATTACGAAAATGTCATACAAAAATTTATTCGCCCAAATAGGTGCCTAACGTGCTTAAGCATCGGTGGAAAATAAGTTCAATAGACTTCATCATCGATGGAGAATAGCCTCGGAACGAATTCGTGATCTCTAGCCTTCAAAATCTGAAGAAAATGGCATTTCGGAAAAATAAACCGAAATCTGTGATGGTACCCCTTTGGAATCTGCCAAAAATGGGCCCGGAAGAAATCTTCCCAAATCGGGGCTTGATGGACTTAATCATCGGTGAAGAATAGCCTCAGGCCGAATCATCGACCTGTAGCCTTCAAAATCTAAGGAAAATGACATTTTCAAAAAAGTCGCCAAAAAAATTACGAAAATGCAATAAGAAAATTAATGTGCACAAATTGGTGGCTAACGGGATTAAGAATCGATGGAGAATATGATCAATAGACTTCATCATCGGTGGATAATAGCCTTGAGCCGAATTTGTGATCTCTAGCTTTCAAAATCGGAAGAAAATGGCATTTCGGAAAAATCACATGAAATCTGTGATGGTACCCATTTGGAAATTGCCAAAAATGGACCCAGAAGAAATCCTCCCTAAATCGGTGATTGATGGACCTAACCATCGGCGAAAAATAGCCTCAAGACGAATATGTTATCTGTAGTCTTCAAAATCCATGGATAATGGCCTCTTGAAAAAAATAACCTAAATAATTACGAAAATGTCATACAAAAATTAAACCGTCCAAATCGGTTCCTAACGTGCTTAAGCATCGATGGAGAATAGGATCAATAGACTTCATCATTGGTGGAGAATAGCCTCGGGTCGAATTCGTGATCTCTAGCCTTCAAAATCTTAAGAAAATGGCATTTTGGAAAAATCAACCGAAATCTGTGATGGTACCCCTTTGGAATCTGCCAAAAATTGGCCCCGAAGAAATCTGCCCAAATCGGGGCTTGATGGACATAATCATCGGTAAAGAATAGCCTCATGCCGAATCTGTGATCTGTAACCTTCAAAATCTATGGAAAATTTCTTTTTCAAAAAAACGCCCAAAAAATTACGAAAATGCTATACGAAAATAATCCGCACAAATCGGTGCGTAATAGGCTTAAGCATCTATGGAGAATATAATCAATATACTTCATCATCGGTGGAGCATAACCTCGAGCCGAATTCGTGATCTCTAACCTTCAAAATCGAAAGAAAATGGCATTTCGAAAAAATCACCCTAAATCTATGATGGTACCCCTTTGGAATCTGCCAAAAATGAACCCGGAAGAAATCCTCCCAAATCGGGGCTTGATGGACTTATTCATCAGAGAAGAATAGCCTCAAGCCAAATCCGTGATCTGTAGCCTTTAAAATCCAAGGAAAACGGCTTTTTGAAGAAAAAAAATTGTCAAAAATTTATGAAAATGCCATACGTAAATTAAACCGCCCAAATCGGTGCCTGACGGGCTTAAGCATCATTGCGAATTAGGATCAATAGAGTTCATCGTTGACGGAGAATAGCCTCGGGGCGAATTTGTGATCTCTAGCCTTCAAAATAGGAAGAAAATGACATTTCGGAAAAATAACCCGAAACCTGTGATGGTACCCCTTTGGCATCTGCCAAATGGGCCTGGAAGAAATCTGCCCAAATCGGGGCTTGATGGATTTAATCATCGGTGAAGAATAGCCTCATGCCGAATCCCTGATTTGTAGCCTTCAAAATCTAAGGAAAATGACATTTTCAAAAAAGTCGCACAAAAAATACGAAAATGCAAACGAAAATTAATTTGCCCAAATCGGTGCCTAACGGGCTTAAGCAATGATGGAGAATATGATCAATAGACTTCATTATCGGTGGAGAATAGCCTCGAGTCGAATTCGTGATCTCTACCCTTCAAAATCGGAAGAAAATGGTATTTCGAAAAAATCACATGAAATCTGTGATGTACCCCTTTGTAATCTGCCTAAAATGGTCCCGGAAGAAATCCGCCTAAATCGGGGCTTGATGGACTTAACCATCGGTGAAGAATAGCCTCAAGCCGAATATGTTATCTGTAGCCTTCAAAATCCATAGAAAATGGCCTCTTGAAAAAATTAACCCAAATAATTATGAAAATGTCATACGAAAATTAAACAGCCCAAATCTGTTCCTAACGTGCTTAAGCATCGGTGGAGAATAGAATCAATAGACTTCATCATTGGTGGAGAATAGCCTCAGGCCAAATTTGTGATCTACATCCTTCAAAATCAATATAAAATGACATTTCCAAAAAAAAAACCCGAAATCTGTATGGACTCGGAAAAAATCCGCATCAATCGGGTCTAGATGGACTCAATCATCGACGAAGAATAGCCTCAGGCCAAATCTGAGATCTGTAGCCTTCAAAATTTAAGAAAAAATTGCCTTTTGAAAACAAAGAAACCAAAAAATTACGAAAATTAAACCGCCCAAATCGGTGCCTAACCGGCTGAAGCATCGTAGGAGAATATGATCAATAGACTTCATCATTGGTGGAGAATAGCCTCGAGGTGAATTTGTGATATCTAGCCTTCAAAATCTGAAGAAAATGGCATTTCGGAAAAATCAACCGAAATCTGTGATGGTAGAATCTGCCAAAAATGGCCTCGGAAGAAATCCACTCAAATCGGGGCTTGATGGACTTAACCATCAGTGAATAATAGCCTCAAGCCGAATCTGTTATTTGTAGCCTTCAAAATCCAAGGAAAATGGCCTCTTGAAAAATAAATAACCCAAATAATTATGAAAATGTCATACAAAAATTAAAAAACCCAAATCGGTTCCTAACGTGTTTAAGCATCGATGAATAATAGGATCAATAGACTTCATCATTGGTGGAGAATAGCCTCGTGCCGAATTCGTGATCTCTAGCCTTCAAAATCGGAAGAAAATGACATTTCAGAAAAATCAACTGAAATCTGTGATGGTACCCCTTTGGAATCTGCCAAAAATGGGCCCGGAATAAATCTGCCCAAATCGGGGCTTGATGGACTTAATCATCGGTGGAGAATTGCCTAATGCCGAATCCGTGATCTGTAGCCTTCAAAATCTTAGGAAAATGACATTTTAAAAAAAGTCGCCCAAAAAATTAGGAAAATGCCATACGAAAATTAATTCGCCCAAATCGCTGCCTAACGGGCTTAAGCATCGATGGAGAATATGATCAATAGACTTCATTATCGGTGGAGAATAGCCTTGAGACGAATTCGTGATCTCTAACCTTCAAAATCGGAAGAAAATGGCATTTCGGAAAAATCACCTGAAATCTATGATGGTACCAATTTGGAATCTGCCAAAAATGGGCCCGGAATAAATATGTCCAAATCGAGGCTTGATGGACTTAATCATCGGTGGAGAATAGCCTAATGCCGAATCCGTGATTTGTAGCCTTCAAAATCTAAGGAAAATGACATTTTCAAAAAAGTCGCCCAAAAAATTAGTAAAATGCCATACGAAAATTAATTCGCCCAAATCGGTGCCTAACGGGCTTAAGCATCGATGAAGAATAGGATCAATAGACTTTATTATCGGTGGAGAATAGTCTCGGGCCAAATTTGTGATCTCCATCCTTCAAAATCGAAATAAAAATTACATTTCGAAAAAAATCACCCGAAATCTGTGATGGTACACCTTTGAAATCTGCCAAAAATGGACCCGGAAGAAATTCGCCTAAATCGGGGCTAGATGGACTCAATCATCGACGAATAATAGCCTTAGGACAAATATGTGATATGTAGCCTTCAAATTCCAAGAAAAATGGCCTTCTGAAAACAAAGAACTCAAAAAATTACGTAAATGACATACGAAAATAAAACCGCCCAAACTGGTGCCTAACGGGCTTAAGCATCGGTGGTGAATATGATCAATAGACTTCATCATTGGTGGAGAATACCCTCGGGGCGAATTCGTGATTTCTAGCCTTCAAAATCTAAAGAAAATGGCAATTCAGAAAAATCAACTGAAATCTGCGATGGTTTGGAATCTGCCAAACATGGGCCCGGAATAAATCTGCCCAAATCGGGGCTTGATTGACTTAATCATCGGTGAAGAATAGCCTAATGCCGAATCCGTGATCTGTAACTTTCAAAATCCAAGGAAAATGATATTTTCAAAAAAGTCGCCCAAAAAATTAGGAAAATGCCTTACGAAAATTAATTCGCCCAAATCGGTGCCTAACGGGCTTTGAAATTGAAGAAATAATATCTATTAAGAAAAATAGTGAATTGAAAAATGACCATTTTAACTCTTCAGTCGATCCAATGATTGAGATTTGCATATGTTTATCCACTCATTCTGCGCCTTTGATTTTATGAGAATTAAAAACGCCTTACTTCTGATCATGTTGGATTCTTTTTGTTCCTGGGATAGTTAATTAATTTCGAATCAATTGTCGGGGGTGAACTGATAAAAAAAAGTAATTAGAATGAGAAAGCAACATAATGAATAGGACAATCAGATGGTTGACTGCAAGAAACAGCTCATGTGCTCCATATGATAATTATACAGGCATATGATGAGGGAATCAAGACTAGTAATTTTAAATTTATCTCCATGCATCATGCTTATGGTTATAGGTGTCAATAAGACGGTTCGGATTGAGTTATTTCGAGTTATGAGTTACTTGGATTATAGGACAATCGATTTACGAGTAAGATTATTGAGATGACTCATGATAGTTTCTTAAGTATTAACCAACTTCAAATGTAAATCAAAACAACATATATAATTGTAGGTGAAGTAGTTAGTATAACAAATTGATTCATATAGGAATTAGTTCAGGAGAAGTATTAAGTTCTAAGTAGCTAGTTAATATTATCATTGAGATAATCAAATTATCATGTAATTAAGTATATGAACTATAATATAAAATATCTCTGTAATTAAGATAATCAAATTAACAAGCAAATTACTTACTTAGGTTGATCAATAACTTTGTGGAATATATAAATTAATATGTATATACTATATTATTGTTATACATTGTTTCGATTGTTAGTTACTCATTATCAATAGGGACATTGTGAAAAAAATTTATTAATAAAATTTTTTGTTTTAAATTTTTTAACAAAGTAAATGTTCTATTGAATTTATTTTTTATTTTTTATAATTTTAAATAAAATGGAAAATACTAGGAATCCGAAATATCGAAAAAGTGTCACGTGTGTCCCGAACTATCCATATGATATTTATGTCCTGAACTATTTTTCTGTTAGTGTTGACCGGATTGTATGTTATTGTTAACTGATAAAGTTAGGATATCATAGTAAGATGGTATCTTAAATCCATTTGATGAAATTAGTACTAGTCTTATTGGTTAATGTCATCAAATAGAATTTATCATATTTGCTAATACTTTAAAATCCTCACGCTTTGCAAGTTTGAATCCTTGTAATGATATATATATTTTTAGCTTAGTGGAAAGAACAAAATTATATAAAATAAATTATAAAACTGATGTGAAATATTATTTAACTTGCTAATCCTATGTGACAAAAAAATTCAAAAAGTTAATAAGACCATCAACAACATCTTTTGTTGGGTGTCATTGGAGGCAATGGAGCATATGTTTATTTATTGTCAAGTGGTGGTTGCTCTATGGGATCGCTCGGGTCTTGGCACGAAAAGTTTAGTGTACGCCCCTCTTAACTTTGCTTTGTTTTTTAGGAGATTTGTCGAGCAGGATGCAGGGATAGACCGGATTGTTCGGTTTATTGCTTTGTTATTGAGGATCTGGAAGAGTCGAAATTGGGTTGTATCTAATCATATGCAGTATGACCCAATGCGCCAGTGCGGCAGTATGAGGAGCAGGTTCGGGAATGACTGGTGTTGCCTCTTCCAAGTCAAGGGCGGCCGGTGCGGGTTGATGGTGGTGTACGGTGGACGCAGATGCAGATGCAGCCACCGCTGCCATTTTGTTGCTATGTGGATGCCGCAGTATCGGCTGGTTCCCATGGTGCCGGGGGGAGTTGGTGGTGCGGGATGCCATGAGAAGTACGGTATATTTCAAAGGGTCTCACTGAGGTAATGTTCTATGGGGATCCGCAGGGGGTTATCGGCAAAATTCGGGATTTGGATGTGTTTGATGCTAGAGGAGGAAGGATTCTGGTGGAGATTGCGAATCTTCAACGACAGTATCAGAGTTTTGGGATCTCCTTTGTTGACAGGAGTAACAACCGGGTGGCCCCTGATGTGGCTAAGAAGATCCTATCCTTGTTACTTATGAATGTATTTATTATTTTATTTTAGATACAGGTTTTTATTTGAGTTGTAAACTTTGATATTATTTTCCCTTGGTAATACAGATGATCTATTGGTAAAAAAAAATCAACAACATTTTTACACACAAGAGACTGTCATCTATCATACTGCCACATGACTGAACTATAATGATACGGTTTAGTAATTTCATGGTATAGAAACATACCACATGAATAAGTCATTATAATCCTGTCTATTTCACTTAGCAACTCAACATTTTCACTTTGTAACAATATCTCCAGCTAATGTTTTAAGCACGTAAACGTAGTTATTTTTAGGAAACCATGATATAAGTGTATTACCGCCAGATATATAGATCACTGTTATAAGGCAAATCCTTGAATTCACTTTATTATTTTTATTAATCTAATAATTTTTTAGATATTGTTGGATTTTTGTTTGAACTGAGGGACATTGCTAAAGGAGTGAAAGGTCAAAGTGATAAGCAAAATAATGGAGTTCGCAACAAGACAAACCATGTCACCAATCAAATAGAAAAATGCATCCTCTTTTTAATTGTTGGGTCTATGCTTAATGTTTTAATGATATAATAATATTAAGTCTTTTAACTATAATTTAAAGTTCAATTTTCCTTACTTATAGTTTCTCATATATGTATGAACGAATGCAGGGATGGGATTAGGTGCTAACCCTTATAGGGGTTAGCACCGTGATAACTAGCAAAAATCACTACGGATTATTATAAAATCAATACAACATCTTAAGCTAAATCACTACTAATTCAAACTAGTAGTAGTTTTTCCCTTGGTTAGGACGGTGCTAACTATTGTACAATTAGCACCGTAGCCATTCCCACGAATGCATGTATGATATTTTTTTTATAAAAAAAAAAGTCTAGAGAGACAAGAGGTGTCGAAGATGCTGTCTTTGATGGCTTTCGTTGTCTATATATAAATAGCATTTTGGACCATTCCATGGAATATTTGCTTTCCATAGTTCATGACACCGAATATTACGTTTTAAATTTAATTCAATTTTTTTGCTGTGGCTAATTGTTTTTCCGGATTCTAATAGTGTTATGAATCAGCGTGCGTTTTTCCTTATCTAGGGTTTTGATGCGATGAAAAATGTGGAGAATCTTTTCCCACGGGGCTCTCCGAAGAAAAACGAAGGAACCTCATATCATATGAAAAATGTGGCAGGGTAACAACAATGATTAATTTTTATTCAGTTTAGCAATTCAATGGGTGAGAGTGAGATGATTGATAAGCCCCTAATTAAGAAGCTTGGGATCAGAGAAGCACAACAACGAATTCAATCAAGGATGAATTGAATTTGAAGAAGAAGAACTCAAAAAAACAGAGTTTTTGAGTTCGAGTTGGGATGGTGAATTTCGTGCAACCTTCTAGTAGGGAAAGAGGCTCGAAAGTTTAGGGTAGATGGTTGGCCACGAACAGTGGGAATAACTGAACGATACAAGCTTCAAAGTCGACCTAGAATCAGATAGGAAGATCTCCAAATTCACAAGACAAAGCATTCAATTGATAAAAAAATTAAAAAATTACAACGGAATCAAAACGACTTAAATAGGCCGAGCTGATCCTAACAACTCTTAAGGAAAGTTCAAATTACAATCTAACACGAAAAGGAATCCAAAAACGAATTAAAACACAAACATCAGCTTAATCCTAATCCGAACAGGACTCGAATCCCAGCCATCTCTCTTGAATCGAGCTCCAAAGTTCAAAGTTGGCTTCCTGAACTCGGATTCTGCCTTAGCCAAATTCTGGCAGTTTTTCCAGATTTAAGTGAACAACTTTGAGAACTTGGAAAACAACCAGCAGCCTTTCAAAATTGGCATTAAGCATAGACAACTTCTCCACCGAGGAAATCAGCTAGACTCAATAAGAGGGATCCAGTTATAGAGGAGGTATAGGAGTCTGAGTCAAGAAATTCTTCTTCCTAGTGCAGATTTGTGGAGAAGGATTACAAGGAACTGGACGCCTGAGTTTGCTCTTGGATATGCCATTGAGCAAGATCATAGAGAGGAGCAGGAGGAAACTCGAGCTTGGGGATATAAACAGATGCACACCAGCAATGGAGCCATGATTGGATGAGCGAGTTTGTTCATAAGTTGAATAATTTCTTCTTAAAGCAATGATGAGGAGATGGTGATGAACATTAGTAGGCATTTCCCATCATTTGTGGATTTTGTCTTTCGCTTGTTTTGTTTTCGATTTATTTATACTAATCAAGATTATAAACACTAGCTTGTGTCTATTATCTATCTTTCCTTTTTTTTTTTAACTATCATTTTGAGTCTTTGTATGCAATCAAAAAGTAAACTAGCTATTCACCATAATCCATTCAAAAATTAGTTTGACAAATGTGGTAACCCGTTTCAACCTTTTTCGTAGCTCACGATTATTTATTTAGTCCATTGAGGACAACATTCATTTTAAAGTATGGAGTGGAATTTTCTGCTGCTTTCAATTTCTATATACTTAGTTGTACAATTTCAAAAATTTTATCCAAGTTTAGTTGTAATGATATGCATAAAAATTTTGAAATTTTTTTGAAGATGTTTTCCATCTAATGACTTTTAGTCATCCCCAAGCATGTCCATTGATCATCTTATTTTGAATCATTGAGTCTAGGGAATATCACTTGATCTAGGGAGGATATTTTAGTGACTATGAAGGATGTGATACTCAATGAGATATAATGGTCATTTGATATGTTTGAATGCTATGTGATTTGTTTCATTCTTAGATTTCTGATTATGCAAATGAGTCTCACTTTTCAAAGTTTTTTATCCATAGGGCGAATTGTATCTTCTCTAAAATATGAATAACTACCTATCAAGCCATGATTGTATCTTGAAATATTTGTCATGTTATGTTAAGAAATAAAGTATGTTGTAAGCCCAATATGTGATGCATCGTTTTTTATTGCACAAATTTGGGTTTCGGAAAAGATACTAATGGTTGTTAAGACTTAAGCGACCTTGTTCGAAAGTAGTTCCTCTCAAGTCCAAGTAAAAGTTCCACCCATTAAATTGATAACCAACTTGAAGATGCGTTTTTAAGGGTAGGGATAAAAACTACCAACACCCCCTTATGGACCTTCCCCACGAATTTAGGGATCGTTTGGTTTTGGTGATAGTTAAATTGATGCATTGTCAACAATGCATGCATAATAATATACATTTATATGAGAAAATTGGTGTATTGTAGTTAACATCGTTTGGGTGAAATGTCACTTTTACCCTTTGTCTTTTATATAAAAAAGCAACACACATAAAAAGGTATAGTTGGAAAAAAAAGACTCAACAATCTCTTAAGCAAACAATGCATGTATTCTTTGTGCAAAAAATTCAAAAAAAAAACATTGTGGACAATGCATGTATTGTAGCTATCTCAACCAAACAATCACCAAACCCAAATGACCCTAAAATATAGGAGTTGAATGGAGTACTATGACGAATGCAGAGATACATAAATTGCTCTTGTTCAACTAATAAGAGTTTAATGCTTTAGTAAATCTCCATACACAAGAAAAGAAGAAAAATATAGTGAAGAAAATAAATAAAAAAATATGATGGTATGAGAAGGCAATAGTGCTTAAGAGATACGTTGATGAATGGTAGAGGCATTAAAGAGCTATAATAGTTTCCAAAAAGCTTCACCCTGTGAGTTATGAGACTTTACTCCATGCTTAGTGGTATACGCTTGAGTTCGATGGTGTGATGTTATTGCATATTGATGTGGTTAGGATTCTTTTGTACTATTGTTGATCTTGTAAGTTCACTTTTGATCCACTACCTAAGATCAAAATTGAGTTATGCTCCTTAGTTTTCTTGAGTTGTATGATTATGAGTAGTGTTTGCTTGGGGACAAGCAAAGTTCAAGTGTGGGTATTTATGATAACACTCAATTATAGAATCAATGTTTGATTGATTAAATCGTCAATGCTATAGACCTTTAGTTTTGACTCAAGAGGCACACACTTAACTAAGTGCTATCCTTAATAAAATGCTCTTAGTTATATATTTGATGGCATAAAGCAAAAGCACACGTTAGTTGGCTATTGTTTCTCTCATATGTGGTAAAAGCTCGATTTGAAATGCTTAAGCAGAAGGGATAGAGTGATTAAATAGATGAATCATTGAGATGCATGATATGATTAAGAAGGTCGTGTGAAATATGACTCTAGACATTTCTAGGATTTATAACTTGGTTGCATTTGATATGCATTGATAAGACTACTAAATGAAATGCACATCAATGCATAGCTTAAACTAATTTTCTGGGTGATCATATCTTAGTGTGGTGTTAAATATTTTTGGTTTACCATTTGTAAGTTCTTTCATTTGGTGAAGAAAGAAGTCTTAGGATGATGTTGGAGCTTCCTTGTCCTCGGACTTTCATTCAAAAGACAAGGTGAGTTCTCTACAGGCGAAGGATGCGAAGTACATCATTGATGCTCCCAAGCCTAAGTGAAATAGAATCTCTCTTCACCAGAGCTCATCAATCTAGAACCGTGCTTCCACATGTTGCTCTTGTTGGGCACATGGACGAGGAAGAGGTTTTTTTCCGAACTCCCCGATCCCCTCACCACCTTCATACCTCTAGATTAGCTTATTCTCAGAGGACGTCTCAGGAGGGCTCAATGAGGCTAATGAGGAGTGGGTCATCGACTAAGTTGAGGAGGAGGACACCATGACTTCGTCGATCGAAAGAGAAAAACCTAAAAATAGGAGAGTAACTATGTCCATGACATATGAGTGTCATTGATAACATCCAAAATGGTGTTTTTTAACCCTCATATTTAGGATCGTTTTGAGTCATTTTGTGGTCTCATTGGTTGATATGTCATCTAATAGATCCTTATTTCTTCGAAGAGAATATTTCATATTACATTGTTATAGATGATAGAAACTATTTAAGTATGAAAAGAGGTCACAAGTGTAGGATTATGTGCAAAAATGAGAGATCACGACCAGAGCAAGGAGATCGCGGTCGGGAAGAGAGGGTGTAAAGTTGAGCACGTAGATCGCGACCTCCACTTCTAAGATCGCAACTGCGAAGAATGGAGTTTTGGGTGTGAACTTGAAGAAGCAGCCAATAAGGGAGGACCAGAGAATTTTGACAGCGACTCGCGACTCTCGTTGTCCATGCTTGCGATAAAGATCGCGGTCGTGACTCACGGATTGCGACAGTGAAGTCAAGCCGCGAATTTCCCATCCAGCAAGGCGTAACAAGGCAACATCTGGTTGGAGAGAAATAATAGGATTTTCAGGGATGTGGATTCCTCCCCAAAAGAGATTGGACAGAAGATTGTTCTTATAGTTGGACGATGGTTACGAGCTTTTAGTCGCATCTCAGATAAACGCTTCCACCAGTGGATGGTGATCGGGACGAAGCACCTCATTTGACCCTCACGTTCTTTCTTCTTTTTTATTCTCGAGTTGGTTGTTTTTCTATTACTTATTATTTTTATTTTTATTTTTTTCCTTCACTGCTTGCTTGCTCTACTACTGGTTGAGCTGCTGACTTTTTATTTTTTACCTTTGTACTTTCATGAATTGGTTAGTTTCTTATAATATTCTCATCATTCATAAAAAAAAACAAGGCAACATCTGAATTCCGATCTCCCCCAACTCAAGTCTTCTTCTAATTCTTCTTGTGTATCTTCTCCCCTTCTCCCCCCCCCCCCCCCCCCCCCATGGGGTAGTAACCTAAGGTACTGGGGTTCAATCCCCAAACCCACGATTTAGGTTTTAAAATGTAGAATGTACTTTTGTTAGGGTTTGTGTATGAAACTTGCTTATCTAGTGATATTATGCTTTTATCTATGCTAATTGTGTTTGGGTTTTCATTCCTTGTTGCCTACTTAGGGTTTGCATGAGATGGTATGGATTTGGCATGTTTGACATGATTGGGTAGATGAATTATTTAGGGAATTGATTGGTGAATGAGGTGACCATCCTCTGGCATCGGGTGGCCCTTCTAGGTGATGCTAGAGTGATGCGTGTGTAACCATCGACATGTCGAGCTAGTGTGCTGATGGGTTAAACCCATTGGAAGGGTCTAAGTCGTATCTCTAGCATAGTGAACTTGATCGAGGTGATATTGGGTTACCAGATCATGCTAGGAGGGGGGCTAGATGCATGACCATTGAGCTAGTCGCCATATAAGTGAGTCTCGCACCTTGTTCGGCAAACTGACATTTATAACCTTTTGCACGATAGACCTATATTCTAGGGTGAGGGTGATGCCCCAAGTACCTCCTTTTATCTATGCTTTCTTGTTCCAGTATTTATCATTTGTTCCTCCAAAAACAATCCTAAACCGAACGACTAGATAACAACAAAGTGAGAAATAGCATAGCGTATCGAAACCCGTAAAAATACGACCTTAGTCGACCACTACATTAACAAATCGAACAATGGATTTAATAACCCGCATGGAACACACTTTTACCATCATTTAGTCAAAATGTTAAATCTAACCGTCAACCAAAAATTAGAGATACAAATGAGTAAATTACTCTAACTACTCATAATCTATTAAATTGTAGTCATTTTACAAAAGTTCATATAAAAAAATGTAACATTTTGCAAACTCCATACGTACTTTTTTACATACAGAAGAATGAAGATGGAGATGAGGATTGATTGACCGGCGGAGGAGAGAGTGTCCCACCACAGTGCCAAAAGACATTAATTCTCAGAGCTTCTGACGAGACGTATGCAAATTAAAATCAAAACCCCTATTTCTTCATTCATTTTCTTTTCTTTTCTTTTCTTTTTTCCCACTGTATCAATATAAATAAATATTAGTCCCATCCCTATCCCCCCATGCCAACTTATAAAAATTATCAGACGAATTATAGAAGCCCCAAAAAAAAAACAATTACGAAATTTTAAAAAGAGGCTTTTTCAGGCTTCTTCTTCTTCTTACTAACTTCATCACAATCATAATAATGTTCGTTCGTATAAACGAAAGATGCAGCCAGAAAAAAATTTTAGAGAGAAAATAAAAAAAAAATTGAAGGCGACTTTGGTCTGTTTTGGAGCGTACTTTGTTATATATTTAATTCCCCCAAACTCCCTTTTCCTCAGCTGCTAAACTTCATTTTCTGAAACTCTCTCTTCCCCCTTTTTTTCTTCTTCTCCTCTCTTTCCTCCAAATTCCTATTTTCCAATCAGTAACCCTATTCCTCTGCTAATTCAAAGCGGGGGGACTCGTCCTTTCTTTCTCTCTTCTTTCTGGGTCTCTGACTGAACTGTAAATGGGGAGACACTCCTGCTGCTACAAGCAGAAACTCAGGAAAGGGCTATGGTCCCCTGAAGAAGACGAGAAACTCCTTCGCCATATCACCAAGTACGGCCATGGCTGCTGGAGCTCTGTCCCCAAACAAGCTGGTAATTTAGCTCGAACCCACGAGGCAGAGTGTGATCAATTACATGTTTAACTACATCGCTCGCATTATTATCACTAACCCTGATGAGAATTTTGCAGGGCTACAGAGGTGCGGGAAGAGCTGCAGGTTGAGGTGGATTAATTACTTGCGTCCTGATTTGAAGAGAGGCGCATTCTCCCAGCAAGAGGAGAACCTCATCATCGAGCTCCACGCCGTTCTTGGCAATCGGTAATCCTCTCTTTGTTTATTTAATTAACTTCAATTTTTGTTGCTTTGTTTTTTTGGGCTCTGTTCTCACTCTGTTTTTTTTTTTTTTTTTCCCTCTCTCTCTCTCAGGTGGTCTCAGATTGCCGCACAATTGCCGGGGAGAACGGACAACGAGATAAAAAATCTGTGGAATTCTTGCCTCAAGAAGAAACTCCGGCAGCGAGGGATCGATCCCGTTACCCACAAGCCCCTTTCGGAGATCGAAAATGCCGACGAGAACAAGAACATGAACGGGTCATCCCCTGTTTCCGGCAGCGCCACCGGCGACGAGGATAAGTCCGTCTCCGGCGAGCTGAACCTGCTGAGACCCGATATTCACAGCAAAACGAGAGGCCTCCAGTCACCAACGCAGCAGCAGCCGACAATTCCCATTCCCGATTGCGGCGGTGCCGCCGCCGGTAGCCTGATGAGTACCAATAAGGATTTCTTGCTGGATAGGTTCGGTGGGAACTGTCATCAGTCACCGACGGATTTGGTGGGTCATTTGAATTTCCCTCTCCACCAATTGAATTACCCTGCCGCCGCCGCCGCCGCCGCCTCCTCCCCTGCCGACGGCCGTATTTCCACCAACTCGATTCCTTCGCTCTGGTACGGTAGCGGCGGTGGAAAGCCATTCGACATAAATTCCGATTTCTCCTCCCCTGCCGCCACCGGCATTAGCCTCCCCGCCTCCTTCTTCTCCAATAATTACAAGCCGGCTTCTGTCGGTGGCGGCGGGGAAAATTCTCCCCCGCCCTCTTTCAATCGGTTCTGGGAACCAGCAGCAGGAGTGCCGCCGAGCAGCAACAACAGCAGCAGCAGCGGGAGAAGCAGTTCCTTCTTCGACACCGCCGCCATTTTCTCCTGGGGGATTTCCGATACGGAGAAAGGACAGGCGCAGGACGAAATCAAGTGGCCGGAGTACCTAACCAGCCCGCTGCTATCCGCCTCTCTACAGAACCAAACCCAACTGTACAGTAACGAGATAAAATCGGAATCCCAGCTGCTGCCGGAGAATTCAGCCGGCGGCATGTGGATTCACGGAGGCGGACAGCAGGAGCCGCAGCCGACGACGACATTGCAGCAGTTCTCCGATTTGTCGTGTCCGAAGGATTTCCAGAGGCTCACGGCGGCTTATGGACACATCAATTAAGCTTTATTATCCTCCTCCTGTGCTGTACTTTCTCCTCTGTTCTTCCTTCTCTCTCTGTCCCTTCAGGTGAGAAAAGGAAAAAAACAGAGAGAGAAAATTGTTACCGCGGCAAAGAATGGTTGTTCTGTTTTCTTTTTTTTACCGCTTTTACTCTTTTTTTATCTTGACTGGGTTTGTTTTTACTTTTTTTTTTTACTGTTTTACCACTTGTGTGTGCCACAGTTTTTTTTTTTTACCCTATTGTAAATAGATCAGAAAAGATACAAGTCAACAACAGGACATGTAGAGTTTTGTGTCACTAATCCTTCTCTTCTATTATTCTTCTTGGCAGAATAAGCGCTCTGATTGCGTTTCCCAGTGTTAATTTTCAATAATTTGTATTTCTATAGGAGTTTTGCATTTTAATATTAGAGAGAGAATCACTCGTTTTTTTCTTCCTTTATGAAATCAAGGAATTCAATATACGAGAGAGAATCTCTCGACTTATGTGTTGTAGCTATGTATCCACTGGAATGTTCTGTCATGTATATGAATGAATTTTTTTTTTTTTAATTTTGCAGCTATATCAATTGTTAAGTCTGTTAAGTTAAACTCACCGCTAATTAATGATGTGTTGATATTTTGTCAAATGATGGAAATATGATGATTATGGAATAGTACAAAAGCAATAGGGAAAAGGATATTGACCTCGCACTCATATAATTACTCAGCCACACACTCAGGTCAGGTGGTGGTTGACATTTTATTTATCTTTCTAGTTAGTAGTGATTAGGGATGGTAATGGAACCGAACTTACGGTTAACCCATTCCGGTCAAAGCAGATAAAACTCTGTATTGATGGGTTCTGCGCTGGGTACAGGTTTTACCCGTTTTTCACCCACCTGTCCTGCATCCATAAAGCAAAACAATTCCATTTTGTATCTGATCGAAACAATATGAATGATTTTATGAATGCTATTGGTCTTTATGACAACATGAATCGATTGATATTGATGATTTATGGATGTTGATAGTCATTATGGAGCCATATTTGTAAGAAAATTTTCGATAACATTATCATGTGGGTGTTCGAAGAAACAATGTATGAATGTGTTTGTGAACCCCATGGGTGCCAATTGTGTTGGATTTTCACTTCTAAAACGCAATGAATATTTTATCAATTTTTTTTTTTAAAGGATGCACCCGTTGGTTTGGATTTCGAGAACCCCAACCACCTCTGACCCGTTGTTCATCCCTAATATTGATGTGGCAACACGAGTAATGCAGAGGGACAACAGTTACCGTCATTATTTGGTTTAAGGTTGTGTATATTTTATGTAACAAAAATACTTAAAATAAGAAACTAGTTCGTGAATAATTATCTGATGACATAATTCTAGTTGAGAATGAAATGGAAGTCAGTCAGTCAGTCAACTAAACAAGTGAAGCCGCTATCATCTCATCAGTTGTGCAAAGGATCATTTGCTTTCAGTTGTTCTTTCCTCTAGTACGGGATTTTTTTGAATGAAAATGGTTGGCCATCATTTTCGCAGACGTATAAAGATATTTGGCACTTTTTAGTTTTCTGCACTAAGCTTTGCTTTCAGAAGCCAATTAATTAATATATGAGCTTTCAGTTGACAAGTTTTTGGTTTGGATGACCGATTCCCTTCCCTTGTCTTTGCCCTAAACAAACACGCTGAAGCTTATATCAGATTATAAGGACAATTTAATTGTTAGAAATATTACTAAAACATGTGAATGTACAAAAATTATTTTAATTTCATATGCACTACCAGAGATCGTTAAATATTATACACATCTGGATTCCGTTGCATCAATGTCACTTATCTAGTCTTTGGTATTATGTCGATTTAACGATGACAACTCCGATTCTTACAGGTCCTGTATAAATAATTCATTGACTTGTTTAGTATTTCGATAATAAAAAAATTTGTTATCGTAAGAATCGAGATTTGACCCAATTTGAAAGCATGTCATGAATGACTATTAAAACACATGTCACATATGTTAAAAACAGCATTTTCCCTACCAAACGAAATTCAAGTATTCAACTTATAATTCTTGCATTTCCTTTCGTATTTGCAATGCATTCGTCGTTTGAGATAGCATCAATTGAGACGATAGACTTCAATTGTGTGCATGCATGTGAATCATTTAGAACATGCTTATGAAGTCATCGATTTACCTTAATTTTTTACGCATCGGATTCGCATGTCGACAAAATCTTTAGTATAGGGACTAGAATGAATAAATGACATTGTGTGGGGACTAGTGTGTTAATGCTCAATAGTTCAAGGACATATTTGTTGAAAACAACATTGTGTAGGGGCTAAAACGCCATAAGAAGAGGCTTTAAATTATCCTTTTTGGCGACTTCTGTCTATTGCTACCAACCAGAGCACATGGGATTAATGATATCCTATATATCCGTAAACGCGTGATTATTGCAATAAACCAATATCCAATTAAGTTATTCTACTTAATTTGTCCAATCAACATTTTTTTATTCACCACAATTTGGAAAAAATATCAGTACACAGTATATTTAATTTGCTGGGTTGGTATATTAGCTACAAGTTGTTCATCATCGTATCGTAAGAATGTTACTTTTATCAGTTTTAAATCAGTATGATTAGATGAGGAGTTCCTTCCGGCCTCCCAATAGTATATATGTAGGGGTGGAAATCGGTACGGTATTGGCGTGGGCGTGTTTGACGGCATGAGTGTGGTTAAAATGCATATAAGAATCTCTTTTAAGAACTCAAGTTATTGTGTGTATTTTAATCAATGTTCAAGAAGACGCTAGGCGCTATCTAGGCGAGGAGGCACCGCCCAGCGCCCAGGCCGATTAATCGTTGCCTAGGCGAGATTAAACGTTGCAAAAAATACGATAGATAAGCCATATTCCACAAAAACCCAAGTTCTCATATCATTATTCATCCATTCATATTCACATACAACTCTTTTCCACAATCCCAAACATCCCAAGTCGCCAACAATGAGGAGGGATCCCAACTCTTTTCCACAACCCCAAACATCCCAAGTCGAATGGAAATGGGAAATAGAATAGGGTTTGGGATTTTCAAAAAAAGGCTACACTTTCCTCTTTTATTAGTTGTTATGGGCGTCGCCCACCAGAGTGAAAACGCGCCTCCGAGTGCCTAGGTGCCTAGATCAATCGCTCAGGGCTAGACGGGCGATTTTGTCTTGCCAGCTATTAATCGCGCCTAGGCGAGAGATTAATCGCGTCTTCTTGAACACTGATTTTAATACGATATCATAACTAGTGTGATCGAGAGGTTGCGTGTCCAAATCTTCATGACATCCAATTTTGATGTCAATAGTATGGTATGGTAGACATATACAAACTTCAAACCCATTAGTTGACTTTCATTTGAAGCGGCGTGTAACAGAGCGGTTGAGATTGATACATTGACCATATGGGGTGATCGTTCGGTCAAACCAAACCAAACTCGATTACCAAGTTTGATACCTGACCATACGGGTGATCGTTCGGCTAGTTCGGTTCGGTTAGTTTCGAATCGATAACCAAAAGTAAAGGCTCCGGCAACCGATTTAACGAGCCGAATACGAGTCGGTTTGGGGGTCAATTGCATCCGAACCAAATGCCCACCTCGAACTTCTTCAAAGAACTCCCAACTTTTTTATTAGGTTGATTAATCATAAAATTGATGTGGTTTTCCATAATCAAAATGAATTAGGGGGTGAAGGGGAACTCCATCCTGTTTTAGTGGAGTTTGGATGGTGACTTGACTGGGATCCAAACCAATCAGCATATATTGGGACAGCTAGGATGAGGGTGTTTAATACCAAAACAATTATTTGGAATTTTTTATTGAAAGGGAAACCCAATTTGGAAGCATACCCTATTCCTTCCAATATTGATTTTGTACAAACTACTCTGATGTGTCTATACTTCTATACATCTGGTCTAAGCCTTTTCTTTTCTATTTTATTTTTATTTTTATTTTTCATAATCATTTTAGGTTAGGTTAGGATATGAAGGATGGATTAATAGACAGAATGCATAGGGTTGGAAGAATCTCATGTTTTTTTCTTTCTTTATAGTGTATAAGGGATTGTGGGGTTAGAAATTTCAATTTCTGATAAATGGAGATACTTAAAATTCTGATTTGTTGATTTCTCTCTCTCTCTCTCTCTCTCTCTCTCTCTCTCTCTCTCTCCATTTTCGCCAAAGAATCTCATTTAGCAAACAATAAACTTGTTTAAGCTCTATTTTAAACGATAATGAGGGTTGAAATCTTCGCAATTCATTAGAGTTTATTTTAGTATTTGGTATATACCGATACCGAACAAAATATTAGGGGGATGGAATGGAGATAACGGATTTATTTTGAGATTGAAATTGAGTCTATGACACTGTTTGGTATTCAGAATATTAATACTTGGTATAGAGATACCAAAGTAAAGCCAGAAATCAGAGTGAGAAAGGGCTAAGGCAACAAATTACAACCATTTTCAACAACTGAACTTGAATCTTGGAGGAGGGGAGTATCCCTCATCCCACCACTTTCTACGGTTTATCAAGATACTACGAATACAAACATTATAACCTTAAATAAAATAAAAAATTTTGAAGGATCTGTAACCCCATATAGACTACACATAACTCCACTGCTACCGATACCATACCGACCGCTGCCGATAGCCCGATACCATACCGATTTCCCTTATCCTACCCCAACATCATTTTTAACCCAAGTGGTTTCCATTAATGAAGTCGAGATCACTTTTAGCCATATAAGAGAAAAGAAAGAAATTATCACCCATTTGGTGTATATGAATGTCAACTAAGGGCCACACGTGTGTCTCATATGTTTGTATGTGTGAGAGATGAGAGAGAGAGAGAGAGAGAGAGAGAGAGAGAGAGAGAGAGAGAGAGAGAGAGAGAGAGAGAGAGAGAGGGGGCATGACGTGAAAGATTAGTGTTATGTTCACTTTCTGAAACCGTACATGCGGATTGCGACTCGCCACCCGCTCACCGCCATATATGCTACGACGAGCTTAAAACCCTTCCCATTCTTCACTTTTGATTTTTTTTTTTTTTTTTTGTTTCCCATGTCTTGTAACTTAGCGTCCTTTAAGGCACCAACATTATCTTCCCCCATGCAAAAATAATAATAATAATGAGAAACGACTATTACTACTGCAAACAAAAATGGCGAATTGGGGTGTATTACACGAAAAGCACTTCCTAATAACAAACTCATCACATCACACAGTAAATTTTTTTCCATCTACGTGCTCGTATGAGTCACATGAATAGACGACATTTACCTGCGTCGTGACAAGTTACAACCATTTTCGTTTTTCTGCAGTTGACTTCACAGTGGATTTTCGTTAAAAAATAAAATTTTGGAATTTTATATAATACACTTTAAAGTTGTATGAGTAAAATTACATAGAGTTAACAGGTCGATAATTTTGGCTTGACCCTGAGGGTCGTGATGATTTTTTAGTTTGTCTACATGGTCAGTTTAGGATCGAGTCAGCTTTTAACTCTGTCTGGTTCGAGTAGGATTGTGTCAACTTAGGATTGGGTCACTTTTTGACCCTGTGACCCATAGCAACAAATAGTGATTTGATATTACTCAAAACAACATATTGGACATGTTTGTAAAGTCAAATAATTCTAGATACAATAATGCAAGAAAAAAAAATATAAGATACTTAAACCAAAATTTTCTTTTAAAATACGTTGTTGATTGATTTGGCCCGACTCACTGACTGGGCCCGACCCTTATTCGGACAGGTCAGATAAGGTCAAGGAGGAAACAGCGCGGGAAGGCCTAGTTTTATAAATTGACAATGGGGATCAAACGTGTTTCTTACCGAGTCAAGGCTAAGTCTCATCCAATTCCATCCCTAAGTAAAACGGGTCAGGACAAAATAGTCATTCTCAATCACTTTATATGTAATTCCATAAGGTTTGAGGAATTCATCTTGAAATTAAATCTTTTTATGTTTGGTATTTAAAAAAAATTCATTTCCACTTCTAAAATTTGAATACTGAGGGTTAGAAACTAGTTATACCAATTTCTAGAAATTGAAATAAAATTTCCAAATGAATTCCACCAGTATTTTACTATTTATAATAGAATGACATAATTATCTTCATTTGTTAACTAAATTACTTCTACATATATTATTTGGCACAACTTCCGCATTTGTCCTGCTAATTGATCTTTTTTCCGAACTAAATTTTCAGCTCTGTCTTATTGGTTGGATAATAACTTTGTCACTTGTCTTTTTTTAGAATATGGATCTTCAATGAATATTGTTTCGCCGGAAAATTAATAAGGATGTAGTTGGAAACTTTTGATTTAATTCAATTCCAAACGCGTATTCCAAATATGATTTGGAAATTCAACTCATTTTATTTCTAATATATTTTAATATGACATATCAAATGGAACAATTTACACATTAATTCATTTTAAAATGTAACGAATTCTCGATTAATTTGGTACAAAAACCGTTTAAAAGTTAAATTTCATCCATGTCCATATTGTTTCTTCTTGTGAACATTTTATAGAGTTACGTTGCTGCCTTGCGAGCGTGGTGGTAATCAATGCAATTAACCCCATTCAACCACAGTTTTGAATGTCATTAAATCTAAAATTGAGAGGATGGGGAGAGGGGGGGCTTATCTTAATCTTAGTAATTAACTGCTATAGCATTGCGTCTAATAGTGTAAACTGTAGTTATCTAACCCATTCGTTTGGCAGTTAAATACTGTAACAATAAATAATGATTGTAAAAATAAAGATTATGACTAAGAGATGAATTGAACACCGTTACTAATATTGTCCATCCTTGAGCCCGTAAAAGACTGCTAAAACTGGATAATTTATTCCACTAAAAGGGGTTTGGCTAATGGAAGAAAACAAAGGAAAATTATGGGAAGTAAACTCTCCCCGTAATGGAGCCAAATTGAATAAGGCAATCCGCGACTTTTTTTTTTCATTTCTAGTGATACGATTCGAATTTTAGCAACAAAAAGATAAACTCAAATGAACTGGAAATTCCCCAATTCCATTTTAAATTAACAGTTTAGTTACAGATTCCCTTTTTTTATTTATTTTCCTTCTTCTTCTTGTTTGCATGTCAACTTGCGTTTGAGGTCTTCTGGAAAGAATATGGTCTATATATTTGTGAACCCAATTAATCACTATATTTCCAGGTTGATGCAACTCTAAACCCGAATCAAATAAGAAACTCTTGGTTCGTAATTCAAAACTCATATATGTCGATTTTTATTTTTATAACTTGGTGATTCGGGGTTGAATCAAATTCTCTCAATTTTGTACAGAATATTTCGATGTAATCTACAGAATTATATATATATTTCGAGGAAAAATGTTGGTCGCCCCCCTTAAGAAGTGTTCATGACCACGCGATATGCAAATGTATCATGATGGTATAACCTATAACATCATTTGTAAAAATATATTGTACCAGTAAGTATATTTTTGTGACATGTTGGTAAAATAAACAATATCACTTGAGACACACACAAAATAAAAACACGATACTATTACTAGCATGATATGAGTTTTTAACTGCCAGGGGAGGGCGTTGGAGGTTCAGGATGCTAGGGTAGGGCGGATATCGCGGGAAAACTGCTCAACTGCATCACGAGTATCGGTCGTTCGAAGTCATATTTGTCGCAGACTTAACAATCAGGTGGCCCACATTCGATGGCCAGAAAGACTCTTTCTTTGTTAGTTGATACTTTTGATTTCAGACAGTACTGTTGTAAAGTTCGATATATGTTTTGGTAATAAAAGTGAGCTTTTAGAAAAACAAAAAACAAAAAGAGTTTTTAAAATAAAAAAATTTCCTAAACTCCTACAATCATTCACATGCCTTCAAATTTATAACGATGAAGAGCAAAACCTTTATATCTACAATTTATAAGTAGTGTAGATAAATTTGTGGATAAAATACCAATTTGTATTATTATATTATATTGAGAAATGAGGAGGGGCCCTGAAACAGCTACGATGACTGGCTGTGTCAACCTCAACCAGAGAGATTCCATAAATCACAAAGGGATACGATACATTACATTACATTACATACATAATATTAAACAAAAAGAGAAAAAGACAGTCTAATAATTGGAAGTCAATTATTGGCGGCAGCCAATGAATATTGGAATCAGAAGGAAGACGATGGGCAGGACAGGGGAGGATAATCTTGGGTTTTGCCTTAGGACCTTCTTCGATCAATAATTACAACTAGTCGGCGCGCCTTTTCCTGTAGCTAATTACGTTTAAACCGAGCAGATTTATGTTTATCTGGATAAATCCCAATTTGGGTTACGGTGTGAATACTGCGGGTATAATCGTAACCCTTTACAAACTTACAAGTGGTATCTAAGTCTCTCTATGTCACTGGGTGGGGCAACCTCAACGAGGACGTTGAGTCTCTGAGGGGGGTATTGTATGTAACACCTCAGGCAAATTCTAGATTGACAAAATACAAAGAGATCATGATTCATAAATAAGAAACAGACATTAACTAACAAGACGCATTTTGGGGGTGAAGTAGAGTTAAACGTGCTCACTATGGAGCACTGTATGGATGGGTGACCTCTCGGAAAGTCATTTCGTGATGGTATAGACTCAAAGCGAACAATAACTTGATCGAAAAAATATTCAACATGTTACTATCCGTCTTGCCAATTAAGGTCGATTTATTACTCATGAATCATGGATCTCTCTCGTTCTCATGTTCTTATCGGTCCAATTAAGGTCGAAAAAAGATCTTGCATGTTACCAAACACTGAACATTTTAAAATCGGTTTTTTTAACAATCCAAAGAGTTAGAATCTTTCGATTGTTTACCATCTGCAAATTTAGACTCTCATTCTCCAAACGAACCATAAACTTTGGGGGCATAATACTATACCCTAATCTCTAATGGGTAAACCTCAGTCCTCGGTCTTCAATTCTCTAACCCAAATCATAAGTTTCATTTAATCTTGAAATGAAAATCAACGGTTCTTATTCGTCAAAATTATCAAAATAAACGTATAGCGTACGCCAACCAAAACTAGTCTAAGATCCATTTTGGATGAGGTTTTCGAAGACAATTTTCTCAAAATAGATATTACAAACACGCATTGTGAATCCATGGGCCTGTGTTGGCAGGTTCCTAGGCATAAGGCCTCCGCCAACTAACTTAAGCCTCGCTATTACTTATTACTCTGGGCTACAAGCATGCTAGAGCAGCAGGCCAAACTTATTAGCAACCTAAATCAAATAAGTTTGGATCAGTTTTCACTAGCCCAACCGGTAAAGGAAAATGGATCGCATTAATCGATTGGGCCTAAGCCCTGACAGAAGGAGAAAAGAAAGAGCCGCTAATTTAAAGAGAGGAGAAGAATCGGAGGAGAAGAGGTGATGAATTAGGGATTGGTAAAATGAATGAACGAAAGTAAGGATGTAAATTGGAAATAGCTATGGTGCTAATTGTATAATAGTTAGCACCGTCCTAATTAAGGGAAAAACTACTATTAGTTTGAATTAGTAGTGATTTAGCTTAGATGTTGTATTAATTTTATAATAATCCGTAGTGATTTCGTTATTTTTAGTAGCATTTTTTTGCTAGTTATCACGGTGCTAACCCCTATAAAGGTTAGCACCTAATCCCATCCCATGGAAATTGGTGCGGATTGGGTTACCCGCTCTACATTTTCGTGGTTTTTGAAGGAAGACAGACAGCGAGAGACTGGTAATGCCATAGTTATGCATTTCTTTATAGATTGCAACAATACATCGATTTATGCTACCAAAATCGTATTCTTGCGAGGTAACAAACCAATTACTCAGAGCCAAAAATTGCATTTAGCTTAGATGTTGTATTAGTTTGAATTAGTAGTGATTAAGCTTAGATGTTGTATTAATTTTATAATAATCCGTAGTGATTTCGTTATTTTTAGTAGCATTTTTTTGCTAGTTATCACGGTGCTAACCCCTATAAAGGTTAGCACCTAATCCCATCCCATGGAAATTGGTGCGGATTGGGTTACCCGCTCTACATTTTCGTGGTTTTTGAAGGAAGACAGACAGCGAGAGACTGGTAATGCCATAGTTATGCATTTCTTTATAGATTGCAACAATACATCGATTTATGCTACCAAAATCGTATTCTTGCGAGGTAACAAACCAATTACTCAGAGCCAAAAATTGCATTTAGCTTAGATGTTGTATTAGTTTGAATTAGTAGTGATTTAGCTTAGATGTTGTATTAATTTTATAATAATCCGTAGTGATTTCGTTATTTTTAGTAGCATTTTTTTGCTAGTTATCACGGTGCTAACCCCTATAAAGGTTAGCACCTAATCCCATCCCATGGAAATTGGTGCGGATTGGGTTACCCGCTCTACATTTTCGTGGTTTTTGAAGGAAGACAGACAGCGAGAGACTGGTAATGCCATAGTTATGCATTTCTTTATAGATTGCAACAATACATCGATTTATGCTACCAAAATCGTATTCTTGCGAGGTAACAAACCAATTACTCAGAGCCAAAAATTGCACCCAATATTCCAGTTAGGTGATTAAAAGTTTATGAAAAATAGTATAAATGAAAATATAAATTAGTATGCATATAAGTCCAATTTATGTTAAAGAGATAAACTAAAAAAAACTAAATTCAAGAAGCTATGGTTAAAGTAAAACGCTTACTGGGAGAGCACGGTTGTCAAGCCGGTTGATACCATTATGTCAGTTTGTCAAGTCGAATGGCATTATCGATAGTACAACCTATTTAAGCCGGTTATGACGGTTTTTATAGAATACACGAGAAAAATTAAAAATCATCAACACCAAATAAATTTAGTTAGGAAGAATCAAATAAAAGAGTTAATTCACATACAATAATTTATAATTAAGAATTGGTAACTAATGGTAAATAACTATAATAAATGTATATAATATAAAATTGAATTAGTGTTTACATAAAACATAGTATTAATTATAGCATATATAAGGTTAACACGTATCATAAAGTTCATTGTAGCCTATTGGTGTATAATTGAAACTAGTGAACATAAGGTATTCGCTTCAAATCCCATTATAAGTTGGAGGACATATGTAAGAGTACTAAAATTCGATTTCTAGTCTGACCAGTCAATTTTTCCGATTTCCAGTCAGTTTGATAATCGGTACCGAGCCGGTCACATCAAAAATTGCAACCCGTAGAGAAGATGCCAGCATGACAAACTGGTTGGAGAGTTAAAAAATAGACTTCTAACTTCCAAGATGTCTAAATATTTGTCCCATTAAATTGGAGTTGGGTTAGCCTATCGATTGGAGTTGGTCTAACTATTCTAGAAAATGGACGGTTTTATTATATTCTTTAGTTTTCATAAAAAACGAGTTTAGAGGGCTCCACAATGAGAGGAATGGGGAAAGGCAAAGGGAACCTTGAAAAAAAAGAAAAGGAAATTTGGGGAGAGTGAGTACGTGGCGGTAGATTAGCGGGAGAGTGGCGGGACACTGCTAATTAAATTTCCCAACCTCCTTTTACATATGCGTTGATCCTATACGGCAATTGTCACGATCCTGCCGTGTTGTGTTGTGAAAATCCTAATTATTATTATTTTACTTTTTTTTTTGTTAATGATGATTTCAGTCCATTCGTTTATTAAGTGCCAAGTCACTAACCTCAGAGGCGAGAAGAAAATTTTGTATTTATTATTTAAAGCTGTAACGATAGCGACCTTTCAGATTTAATCTCCTTAATTTTTATATATATATATATATGTATATCACCTAATTCATTTCTTCTATTTATATGCTTTGAGAGGCTGACCAGATCGTACCGACAAAATTATTTAAAAAGTGTCAAACCCACATAATAATAAAACTACAGTCACAAATGGGATTCACGACTCCTCCCAAAAATCTGTTGAGGCGTGTTAGTCTGCATCATTATAGATTATCTCTTCCTGTTTTTTTTTTTTTTTTTTTTTACAAAAGATAATCATATATAGATTCGGAAACGACAGTTACACCCTGGAGATCAGCCAGGTCTGAAAGTCAAAGAAACGACTCATGGTAGGGTACAAAGAAAGGGCTTTCCTAGCCACCAAATGGGCCGCCCTATTATTACACCGACCTATGAATCGAATACTAAATCCAGGATGGATGTGAAAATATTGCACGAGCTCTTCCAGCACAGCACCCATCCGGCTATCACTATGATCACCTCTATTGATCTTCTCGATAATAACTTTAGCGTCCCCTTCAAACACCATGTCCGTGAACCCTAACCCTGAACACCAGATCACAGCTTCCCTGAGCGCAAGTAATTCCACCAACTGGGGGCTATCAATTCCCGGTAACTGAATTCCCCTGACCATGCCTACCTCCCCAGTCTGAGAAAACAGAACAACACCTCCCGCCGAATGAGATCCACGCCTTGTTGCACCATCCCACCTACAGACCATCCGAGGAGGGCCATCTGAGATTAGCTGGCCCTGATCAGGCTGGGGTGGTCGACAGACGCGGTCTCTAGGCAAACGCACCCATTCCTCATACTGCTGGACAAATTGGCGCATCAGTACCGGAATATCGAACTGTTTGCCTTCAAACACAACCCAGTTTCGTGACCGCCAGATCCTCCAAAGGATGGCTACCACAGCCATGAACACCGTTGGTTGATTTATCAGCGCCATGAGCTTCTTAAGAAACAGAGGAAAAGTCTGACGTGGCAACCCCTCACCCAGGTAATCCAATCCCGCGTGATCCCAGAGGGCCCGCGCGACCGGACAGTAGAGAAAGAGGTGTTCAAGCGTTTCAGACCTCGCCCAGCACACCGGGCAACGAGGACGAACCTGAACCTTTCGCTCGATGAGAGCCTCCGTCGTAGGGAGGACACGAGAGAGGATCTGCCAGACAAATACCTTCAGCTTTGGAGGGATATCCGCCTCCCATAGACGTATCCAGCTTGCCTTATCCATCCAACTGACAGTAGACTGCCACCCACCCCTCCTCTTGTCTATCAAGACAGCAAAGTGATAAGCTGATTTGACAGTGAAAACCCCATCCTCAGTCGCGTGCCAAATAAGCCTATCTTCAATATTCCTCTGAGGAAGGGGAATAGCTTTGATGGCTTTACATGTAGGGGGATCAAACCAGCGACTAAGCTTATTCTCACACCAGCGGCCCTCCCCAGGCACGATAAGTTCCGCCACCTTCATATCCCCATCCTCCGGCAACACCACCGGATTGATCTGGACGTGATCAAACTGATGTTGAGGTATCCAATTGGAGTTGAGCATGGGGGCCGACCGACCATTCCCAATCTGCCACCGCAGTCCCTGCTCTAGCAACTGGCGGCCGAAGAGGATGCTCTGCCAGCCCCAAGAAGGGCGGGAGCGAGCCGTTGCCGTAAGAAAAGACCCAGTCGGAAAGTATTTCCCCTTATAGACCTGAGCCAGCAGAGACTGTGGATCATTCAAGATTTGCCAACCAATTTTGGCTAGCAGAGCCTGATTAAATTGCTCAAACCTGCGAAATCCCATACCACCCTCATGTTTACTTCTGCACATCTTCCGCCAGGACACCCATCGAATTTTAAAGTGATCTTCCGTTACACCCCACCAAAATCTGGCCACATGTTTATCCAAAGTTCGACACAGAGACACCGGGAGTTTGAAACAGGACATCACATGATTATCTCTTCCTGTTAAGATTAGGAAATTTGAGGAAACTCTAATACATAAGCTCTGTTGTAATGATTTGAAGAGAGATTACTTGTGGAAAGTCATAGGGTTCTTACGATTATTACTGTTTGTTTTATTGTTTTGGGTCTTTTTTTTTTATTTCTGAGTGATATCAATGAGAGATAATAGTTAAGCTTACAATTCTACCCAGGACCCCAAAAAGGCTCTTCTGAAGCTACCCCCAAGAAATCAAAAGATTCTAGCTCTACAAGAGACAAAAGCAGTGCTTTACGCGCCACTCTATGGGCAGCACTGTTGGCGGATCTAGATATCGCCCTAAACTCTATACAAGCAGAAGAAGAGCTAAGAAACTGGAGACACTCTCGAAGCACCGACCCTCCAACCGAGTCTTCTAAGACGCCTTGACGGACTTGGTTGACAACCACTTCAGAGTCACCTTCAACTATCACGTGAGACAAGGATCTTGAGGCTACAAAGGAGATAGCATCCCTGAAAGCAAGAAGCTCAGCCAAATAAGGGTTGACTATTCCTTGATGTCGCAATCCGATCGCCAACCTCACATGCCCGTCTGAGCCCCGGATAACAAGCCCAGTCGAGCATCCGGAGGCACTAACCGCTGCGTCGACGTTGATCTTCAAAAAGCCTTCAGGAGGAGGGACCCAAGGAGAGGCGGACAAGGTTGGGAGGTTGGAGCTGCGGGGAGGAGGGGGAGGAAGGAGACTGGAAAATTCGAGGACCTGGTTGTAGAACTGTCTGGCTAAAGAATGGATATGAGGTTGGGTAAATTCAAAGGTCACCACATTTCTAGACTTCCAGATTCTCCAAAGTAAACAGACGCATTGGAGAATGTGGAATGGGGAGGTCTCAGATACCATGACATGTCGCCACCATAGACTAAAATTAACAGTCTGGGCGGTCTCAATAAAGTTTCTCAATCCCACTATAGACCACAATCTGATGGCTAGGGGGCATCTGAAAAATAAATGTTCGATACTTTCTCGATGTCTCCAGCAGACAGGGCATCGGTTAGAACAGTTAACTCCACGAGATTGAAGGGCTACTACTGTGGGGAGTATGACTTTGAGGCATTGCCATATGAAGAATTTGAGTTTAGGATGAACTTGGATATTCCAAGTCTTTTTCCAAATAGGGGAGTCAATGATTTGCACTATCGGTTTTCGACTTGGAGTCAATATTCTTTCCAAAGCTAAGTGATAGCCCGATTTGACTGTATATTTACCATCTTTGGAATAGTGCCACACTCTAATGTCTTGCTGCGAGAGACGTGGGAGAGGAATTCTCCTTATGAGCTCAACAAAGTGAGGTTCAAAGCAATTTTGAAGTTTTGGAACGTCCCATTCCCCTCGACCTTCTTTTATAAAATAAGATACCATAGGAGATCCATTTTGAATGTGGGGTCGTGTATTCGGGATTAAGGGTTTATCCCCCGGAACCCAGTTATCAATGAACGCCCGAGTTCTTTGTCCATTGCCTATCTGCCATCTTAATCCCTGAAGGAGCAGATCTCTTCCAAAGAGTAGACTTCTCCACCCCCACGAAGGGTTTGACCCGATCGATGCTTCCAACACCGAACATTGGGTAAAGTATCGACCCTTATAAATCTGGGAAAGGAGTGACGTTGGATTAGTCCATATTCGCCAACATTGTTTGGCTAGCAATGCTTGATTGAAGGCTTCAAAGTCCCTGAATCCAAGACCTCCATGGAACTTACTGTGGGCTAAGCTTTTCCAGGACAACCAGTGGATTGGGTGATCTAAATTTTGAGCCGTACCCCACCAAAACTTTGCGACATGACTATTTAATCGTCTACAGTTTTCCTTGGGGAGCTTGAAACATGACATTCCTAAAACTGGTATATTAGTGGCCGATGTTCTAATAAGAATGTCTTTCCCTGCTTTCGAAAGGGAACGTTGTTTCCACCCTTGCAACTTCTTGATAAGTTTCTCCTCCATGAACTGGAATGTATCCCTTTTTGATTTAGATAGGATGGCAGGTAGACCTAGATAAGAGTCGTGTTCTCCTATGGTTCCAACACCCAATTGAGCACCCATAATTTGAGCATGAGAAGGGTCTGTGTTGTGGCTGAAAAGGACAGCTGATTTATTTAGGTTTATTCGTTGGCCACTCAACTCCTCATAAGCCCATAGTAGGGAAAGGAGAGACGTACAGTACTCCTGTGAGGCTGACAAGAATAGGTATGAGTCGTCTACGAAAAAAAGATGGGAAATTACCGGACAGCTAGGCCGGATTCTGACTCCCTCAAGGTATCCTACTGAGGTAGCTTTCCTTATCATGCTAGAAAATCCTTCGGCACAGATGGCAAAAAGGAGAGACGATAGGGGATCTCCTTGTCTAAGTCCTCTTGAAGGTCTAATGTACTCTGATGGGGAGCCGTTAATAAGAATCGAATATGACACTGTAGTGACGCACTCTTTTACCCAAGATATGAATCTAGGATGTATACCAAGAATCCTCATCATTTCGAACAAGAACGGCCACTCTATTCGATCGTAAGCTTTCTCCATATCTAGTTTCACTGCCATCCACCTTTTTTCTTGGATTTTGAAGTTTTGAGATGATGGACCATTTCATGGCTGATTAGGATATTGTCTGAGATTTGGCGCCCTTTGATGAACCCGTTCTGTGTTGGGGAAATGATCTTGGGAAGCACTCTGCTCAACCTATCTGCTAAGATTTTAGCTATGACTTTGTAGATCACTTGGCAAAGACTTATTAGTCTTAAGTTTTTCATGGTTCTTACGTTGTTAACCTTGGGGACCAAAGATATCCAAGTACGGTTGAAGGATCTTAGTAAATGCCCAGAGTGGAAGAAAGCCAGTACTGCTTGAATCACATCTTGATTGATTAGCTCCCAATAGTTTTGGTAGAAAGCTGCCGTAAATCCATCAGGGCCTGGGGCTTGAGTTTTGCCTATGCTGAACACCGCTTTCTTAATGTCTTCTTGGGAAATTGGAGCAATCAGAATTTCATTCTGGATCTCGTCCACTGTTTTTTCTACCGAGAGGTGAGATAGGTCTATCGTGGACATACATTGTGTTTGGAAAAGGTCTTTATAGTAGTCCACAGCAATGTTCAGTTTCTCATGTTCTGCAGTGCACCAAGACCCTTGTGCATTTTCCAGTCCCCATATTGTATTGGCTTGACGTTTGGCTGCGGTGACTATATGAAAATACCTGGTGTTTTATCCCCACCTTGTAACCAATTAGTCCGGGATTTTTGCCTCCAAAAAATTTCTTCCCGATTATATTGAACACTCAATTCTTTTTCCAAGGATTTGACTAGGGCCTAGTTCACCGGAGAATTAGATCTAGTCACTTCTAGTGCACGATTTAGATCATTTATTAACCTCGCTGAGTTAGACGTTCCTCCTTTAGACCAACCAACCAACGCATGCCTAGTCCGTAGTAGCTTACTAAAAAGGCAGTATTGAATTGAGCCTGCTACCTCTAAATTCCAAGCATAAGTGATAATTAGCTCAGCTTCCGGCATCTGAATCCACCTGAGATCGAATCGAAATAATCTTTTTGCTCTATGCATTGTAGGATTTGTTTGTAGGAAAAGCAACCTATGGTCTGATCCTACATCCGTGAGGTGATATATAGTCGTCGAAGGCCAAATGTTCATCCATGTTGTAGAGAGGAAGGCTCTATCTATTTTTTGCTCAATCGTAACTCCATTCCTTCCCCGGTTTGTCCAGGTAAATTTGGGGCCTTGGGAATTTGGTTCAAATAGCCCTAACAGATTACCAAAGTCCCACAGTGGGCGTGCTTTATCCATTCGCCATGAGGATCCTCCTGCTTTATCAAGAGGATATAAGGAGCTATTGAAGTCTCCAATAACTAGGTATGGATCCGATAGACGAGCACAAAAATTAGCAATTTCCTCTAGTTGATTTCGACGCTTGGTCACGATATAGGATAGATAAACCCCTATGAGGACAAATCGAGGACATTCTCCATAGCAAAGGTTATTATTATTGATTACTGAAATGGCAACATAGCAAGGGGATGATCCCAGAATCGAGACTGAGGTTGATGGTGGCCAAGCAAAGACTAAGCCTCCCGACATGCCGGAAGGATCAACTGGATGACAATTTGAAAAGCCTAACGAACAGATAAAAGACCTGACTTTGTCACTAGGTGACATAGTTTCACACAAAAACAAGAATGAATTGGCAATATTGCGGCATGCTTTGAGCGTCTTGGAAGTCAAGGTGCTGCCTATTCCTTGACAGTTCCACGCGTAGACATTCATTTGTCGGATTGGGGCCACTTTGGGGCTGATTCCACTACACCTTCCTCTGGCTCTCGAATACTGATGCCATTGTTTCTTCTTGTGTAGACTTTAGGTGATCCCGATGACTCTATCATAATAGCTTTCCCCTTGGACTCTCCTTTTATAACGCGGCCAATTGGGGAACATGATTGAGCTGAGTCGGTGGAAACTTCCTTGTTGCCTGTTTTGTTTAGTTCAAGCTCAAAATCTTGCAAGACAAGAAGGTGAGAGTCCCCCATATTTTCAAATAAAAAACTAGGATCCTCACTTCAAAATAGATTACCTAGATCATATGATGGAGAGGCAGCTTGGAACTGCAAAGGTCGAACATCATTTGCCTCATGACACATTACCATAATCTTTTCTTTGATGGGCTCTTGGATTTGTGCTGATTGGTGCTTGCTGGGCCCTTCACCCAGGTTCCCTGACTTCAGACTCGGCCCATTAGGGCTTGGCCCATTGACAACAGAGTCTGGCCTGGTGGGAGAGAGGTCTTGAGCCCTCGGAATAGGGCTGGGTTTCAGAAGCCTTGTGAAATTTTCCCCCCTGGGACTTCGCAGCCGACTGTGAAGCTAGGTTTCCAGGGCTCCTTCCTCGGCGACTGTAAGGAAGTCGAAGATTTGGCCCTTCAAGGAGGAGAGGTTTTGGGAGCGGCAGCGCAACAGGTCTGACATCATTCCTCCATACATTGCTCGTCCAGTTCTTCCTCTCCATTTTCGCCGATGTGTAAGAATTTTCATTCAACCTGGATCCGGTTCGCTTTCCAAAGATTTCAGGGCCGAAACCGTCGTCTCCAGTGACCAGATCGAAGGAGCAGCTCTCCTGGTTATGGCCGATTCTTCTGCATCTGAAGCAGACCACCTTGAGATTTTCGTACTTGAGCTTCACCCGGAAGGTCTCGCCAACCGAACCATCTGCAGCTCGTTTTCTTGCTTCTAATTTGTGTTCAAGGGGAGCAGAGACATCAATCAATATTTTGGCCTTGAACACACATCCTGGCGACTGCCAGACTGCATACATCCCAGCTTCCTCCACTGTGCCCAGGCGTGAAGCCAGCAACCTTCCCAGTGCGACCGTTCTGTATTCCTCCGGGAGATTCCAGAACTGGACAAGGTATGGGACTCGGGCGAGATCATGATATAGACGCTCTGATGTCGTCTCCCATTCTTTGAAGGTGAAAATCTTGGAGTCGATAAACCACGGAGCCTTCTTCAGAGCTTCTTGCCGGTCGGTTTGACTTGAGAAGACGAGCTGGAATAGTTCGTGCTTTGCGTCCAGTACAGTCACCGGAGCTCTTTTAGCCCAGAGGTTGTTGGCCATATGTTGAACTCTGATTCGAGAGGGATGGTTGGAGCAGAGCAATCGACCAACCAAGCTTAGACCAGCTCTGGTAAGTCCTGCCTCGAGAACTTCATCATTGAATTCAATCGGGGCTGCCATTGTTGGTGGACTTTTCTTCGGGTAGGCTTTTTTGCTAGAGATGAGAAGAGGAAGGGATCTCGATAGTAACTTGGTCGATTGAGGATGGTGAATAGCTCTTTGTATCCGTTGGGAATAAAAGGAGACTATTAGAAGGTTGAAGCACTTAAAGATAGGAGGATTAGTGCCTGATCTCATGCTAGCAATGATTCTATAATTCATCCGATTTAATACGTTTAGATGATGATTGATCATTAAGAGAGTGTTTGAATTGCCTTTGGTGTCTTGTTTGCCGAGGTTGAGGTGGAACTTTCTGAATTGCTGGCTTAAGAGAAGCTCGTTCCCAAAAGGAATGTGTTCTTTAAAGAGAAAATTTATTCCTTTTCCGGTACAAGCTGATTTTCTGCTCACTGATTTGAGTTTGAATTGTAGTAGACAGCCTTTAATGTGCCCTTTGATTGTGCTTTGATTTGAATTTCCCCTTACATTTTGCCTTCCATTATGACTGATGCTCGGATCACATAAAGCTCTGTTTTTTGGAGCTTTAAATAGCTCTAACTCGTCATAATTTAGACGATTTGAAAGCCCAATTATGGCTTCTCCAGCGAAAGCCGTTTTAGAGATTAGAACTCTGTAACCGCTAAACGGTAAGGCTGCAATACTTCTGACAATTAATGCATTGATTGTGGTTTGCAGTTGGCGGTGGTCTTCGGAAAGGTAGGGAGAGTTCCGGCGACCTGTCGGAGATGCGGAGGAGTTGTTTGTTTTGCTGTGCCATGATCGATGTCCGAGGGTAGAGTCTTCTTTCCACGGACAGGAGTTACCTTCTGGGATCATTTTCCATAGCCTGAGGATAATGGAGTAGATTGTTAACTCTGGGGATGAACCAAGAGGGGATACAGGGAGTCTGGGGAAGATGATTTCAGAGAGATGAAGGAAATATAACGTGAGATTAGGATTTGTTTTGGGTCTGGTTTGTAGTTTTTTCTTCTCCTTTTCGGGTTGGATTAGGGTCGGACAGTAAGGAGAAGGTATTACAATATACACTGTCAATCTTTGCAAGTAGCTCATTACGATATTGTCCGATTTGGGTCAAGTCCGAACGAAATTATTTTTGGGTTCCTTCCTAAAAACCATCGTACTAATGAGCTTGGTGGACACTATTATACAAGTGTCCTTTCCTTGTATTATGGTACTTGAATTGTCCCATAACAATTTATCTTGATCTATCTATGATCTTCAAAATCATATATCTTAGAGCATATCTTAGATTTAGTTAGCTATGTCTAGCATTCAGTTTTTAGAGTACTTACCAACTTTGAATAAGATCATCGCTTTTCTTAAACCATCTATTATCTTCAAAATCATATATCTTACATCCGATGGTCGCCAATTAACCACTAGTGGATTCATCACTTTCCTAAAATGATGTAGAAACATCAAAATCCTTCTATCTCTAAGTCCATGACTGATTCAACCTTTCCCCTTAAGTCATATTCTCTGAATCTACAAGCTTCCATAAGGCCTCTCTACTTAACTTCTACGAATTCTTCCTTCAACACATCAACATTCCTTTTCTTCGCTATGAGGTTTTCCTTTGTAAAAACTTTTAGGAGAGCTCAGCATGTTGGATCCCATTCCTTTAAATTCTCATTGCCATGACCAAGCTTACTCCAACTGCAAAATCACTCCCTATGATCAAATACCTTTGCCAGAACTTGATCAACCATGAAGTCAACTTTGAACCTACCTTTTAGCAATCTTAGTTGGAACTTTCTCCTTGATAAGCCTCCCACTCTGACCTGCCCTGAAGCTGTGAGGTATTTCTACTCAAATCTTAGAAGGCCTTCACACATGTACTTTCAAAACTATTTTCACGACTGTTACTCTGCGGATCGAGAAATTGGAGGATTCGACAATGCAAGAAAACAAAAGCGCACACACACACGACACACGATTTACGTGGTTCACTAACACAATGTGTGTTAGCAAGTCCACAGGCAGAAGAGAGCCAGTGTCACTATACTTCAAGGAGATACAGATTACAGATGAGTACGAGAAGTATTTATAGTACTTCTCATAGGTCTAACCCTAATCCAATATGGTAAAGAAAAAGCGGTTACAACCAGGCCCAGAACCCGAACCCAAATGACATTGAGCCCATACACCGTGACTTTCAGTCGTAACGGCTGATAGTCCGATTCAAGTCACATCAACAACTATTTTGTTTGGGCATATGCCACCATTTTAGGCTCTGACCTTCGTCGCATCAACTTACTTGTCATACTCCTGATGAGCTTCTCATGATTCCCGCTTCCACTCTCCCACCAGATCTAAGGGTATTGCATTACTTTCTTACACACACATTCTTTTTCATAGTGCTCTTTCATAATATGATCCTGCCATTAGATCAATAGATTCTCTCTCATGCTGGACTCTTTCTTCATCTTGATTTTATTCATCTTTTCCATAGTTACTTGATGCCCTTTGGAGACTTCAACTATCATGACCTACTATCCTTAGGAACTTTGATAATTAGACTCCTCATCAACCTCGGGATCAATCTCTTACCCTTTCGAACTATCACTCTCATCATGTTTCCCACAGTTGATGATGTCCTACAAGAATTGGAGCTTGAGAGTGAGGGGGAGAATGGTCCTCCTTAAGAAGATGGTCATGAAGTAGTCTGGATAAGTAGCGACAACGAGTCAAAGTTAGAAGATTCAAATTTCAGTGAGCCAGCCTCTCTTGATGATAGAAGCAATTTTGATTCACCTTAACTCAGCGAGCCATCCTCTTTTGTTGACAGAAGCGACCCTGATTCACCTAAGTTCAATGAGCCATCCTCTCCTCATAACATAAGCGACCCAGATTCACCTAATTTCACACCATACGAATCTTAGAATCTCTTAGGAGACACAAATCTCCACAACTTATGGTGATCTAATGGTTTGAGTAGTGACGAGAAAGCTTTTCTCATGTTTGAGCTTTTAAAAACTATGCGTGATTTTTCTTTTGAACATTTGAAGTTATATTAGGCTTTTAGAACTATTTTGGCACTTCTCTTCAAAACTGTTGGTTTAAATCCTTTGGACTATGTGTGAATTTTCGGCACATGATAATCTATTATGTTTCTTCTATAATGGTTTGCTTTAGTTGGATCACTCTAGTGTGTGAATGACTTGACAAACTCCATTCTCCAATCTAAAGAAGATAACAGGTTGGGGGAGCATTGGAGCTTGTTTCACTAATAACATACATGCAATTATGAGAAATGCATGAAATTACAAAAAAGAAAAGTAGGAGGAGATTGTTGGGAAAAAGCTTTCCCTTTTTGTAAAGGTAAACTAAAACAAATTATTACTTGCCATATTTGTGAATATAAGATTGTAGAAAAGAATCTTCCAAATCAAAGGAAGATCAAGAGAAAGATTACGTATAAATGGAAGGAAACAACATGACAAGACTTATGGATGTACCGGAGCAATTCAATACAAAGCAAGATCAAACACTATATGATTATCAATAGGTGTAAGAAGTGATAGATATTCACTATCTGTATTGCTTGAGTGCTTGTGACTTGTGAGGTTGTGTAGTTTCTCTATTTAGCGTGAGTGCTTGTGAGCAAGAGAGAAAGGGGTATATTGTTCTATTCTTGTCAAGGGTTTGAGTTTCACCCAAAGTGACTCAACTTGGAATTATAACAGAATAAAAAACCTAGACACTAGGTCTCAAAGCATGAGCCACCTTTGAGCTGAGATGTAAGCAATATGATGAACTCGGTTAACAAAAAATAATATGCATGTCTTCTTGTCCTTGCTCTTTATTACCTTGTGATTGTTGCTTTATTGGTACACAACTTTGCTAAGTCACAAGTGGAAAACGATCGGTAAAAGGCTAAAGCTCATCTCAATAACCTCTTGGGCTTTGGCATCGGGTCAAGTCAACACACAAATCCAAACGACCAATCGCTTTTAACTTCTATATTGTCTATCCCATTAATACCATTATTATCGTGCAACAAGTGTTGTGCACTGCCGAGCCTTGATTGTGAGCGCCTGCAATTGCGACGAATGGGCTTCGAGAGGACTCAAGGAAAATAGGGTGCATTCGGCGTTGCCGCGTTGGTAGAGCGAAAGTTGATGGATCGACGACCACCTGCTTTGCTTCAATGGATTGTATTGGAGCTCATGGAAATGGATTTAGGGTTCCGTGGCTCGTCGAGGATTGTAGGGCTCGAACAAGACAGATAGGCTTCGCGAGGACTCAAGGAGAAGAGAGTCATTTGGCAGCAAAACGAAAGGTGATGGCTCGACAGTGTCATGTTCTGCTTCAACATATTGGAGCTCCTAGAAATAGATTTAGGAATTTCTCTTCCCTATCTCGTTGCGAAATCTTTCACAATTGACAAACATCCTTTTTTTACATTCCAATTAACAAAACATCAATTTTAATGACAAGGGACCAGAAGCTGAGACTGAGAGCACCAATAGAACCATCGATTTTTCGACTAGATCTTCATACGAGTGATACTTCAAGCCGGTTTTATGACTGATTTTGGTTGAACCTAATACGATCGGCCGTGGTTTAACAACCATTGTTGTGAGCATTCTAAAATTTCTCGGAGCCCAATAAGACAAGTATTCCAAGTGCTCGGGTGACATTGATATATAAAAGCCTTGGTTGCCACTACTGTTCATTAGTGGCCCCCAATCTCCTTGCTGCGACTGGGCCTCCAACAAACGTTTCTTCTGCATTAGCCCACGTGCCCGCCTTTGCCTTTCTTAGTTTTTTTAGCTCCGTTTTACCCCACTCGCTGTTGAAGAACCATTGGATCTTTTTTCTCTCCACCGGTTCCTCCATTAACAACTCTGCAATACCCACTTTCTCCTGTCACTGGCCTGCCTTCTCTCTTCATCAAAGCCAATCATAATTTTCTTCTCTTCTTCCAAGTTCCAATCCCTCTTCTCCTTCTCTGCTCTTCTCACCTACACGCAAACCTTTTCTTTTTCACCCAACCTGCCTTCAACAACCTGGCCTTTCCTTACCTCTGATTCCATAACCAAACGCTCAATCCAAGGCACTGCCCATTGAAATGCGTCGAGAACTCTAGCGGAATCCTAGATTTTGCACCTCCATTGCTTCCCCCAAAAACCCTACCGGTGGTTCTCTCCCTTTTCACTGCCGGATTGGAGCCTCCCCACCTTCTCCCTCTCGATACGCCATCTCCCCCTTCTTTCGATCTCTCTTACGCACACAAACACACAGACCTCCATACCGATGGCCGTTTTTGGGTAATTCTAACTCTATCTACCTCCTCTTATGGTGGAACCCCAACAGCGGCGAGTCTAGAATCGGGTCGACAGCGGGTGGGGCGGTGGCATCCCTACGATGGCGAGCAAGGTTCCTCGACATCGTTGACCGAGCTCTGTGGTAAGCGAGAACGGCGGAGTCCCTGCGGGTGTGGACATCGGCGGCGTTGCCGGGGACGGTACGTGATGGGGTTTCGTTTGCCTAGGAGCACGAGTCAGGTGGGATTCCGCCGAGAGAGAAGAAGGGATCTCTGGGTTGATGGGTCAGAATTTTAGATGGAACCAGCGAGGGGAAGACGTTAAGAAGAGATATGGAGGTTGATTTCGGCGCGGCATGGTACCAGCAAATATTCATCTACCTCCCCTAATTTGGTTACAAATGAGTTGATTGTAGATTGGTAGAGAGCCAATCCAGGAGTTAACGGCGAGATTAGGGGAAGGAACGCACTAGATGCAGCAAGGGGAAACTCCAGCGGTAGCTGCTGACGGCGGCGGGTGTGGACACAGTTGATGGGCCGGCGATTTCACGGTAACTCAGGGGGCCGGTATGACAGAGAGCAGCAAACCTGGGATTCCGCCGAGAGTTTTAGATTCCGCCGATAGTGTTTGGTGAGTAGGGGAAAATGTTTGGGTACTCTCCCAGCGAGACGGAATAAGAAATTTGGGGTTCGTTGACTGGAAAGAATTAGTTTGGGACTTGCTGCGCCGGAATTTGGCTCCCCCTCCGAAACTCCTGGGTTGAATCCCACCTCTAAAACTCACTGCTAAACCTAGGTATTCTCTCTGATTCCAGCCCCTGTGCTTTCAAGATTTTCCCCCAACTCATCCTTGACCAATACCAATACCCATAATAACCGCATGCTAACATACAGGAAAGGGAATCCCCGCAACAGAACATATACATCTTTAAAGGGAGGAATTGTTCTTTGGAAAAAGCATTAGAATTTAGATGTTCTTTCATGATAGCCAACATGAATTATTTATGCTTCTCCATTATGTTTAAAGCCGCATATAAAATTGGATAAGAGCTGGTCCCTCTTTGATTAAGGTTTGTGTTCTTATAAGTTATACCATTAGTGAAATTGTTGCTTTTGTATCCTTACACAGCAATCTATAGCTTTTTGGTTTTCCCCGACCATGCTTTATCCTCTTCCTATAGGTGCTAACTGCTAAACTGCTCAATGGTTTGCAGGTTAAGATTGAGCCAATTTGGGGTGTTTTACCTTCCACATGGCACATTTCAGAAACTCTCCAAATAGAACAGATGTAGCTCACAGTAGAAACTCATGACAAGGTTAAGTTAGTGAAGCTGTATTCTGTACATTGCCCTTCGAATCATCGAAAACTTATATGGATACCTGAACAAATAGAAAGACGCCTTACAGTAGAAACTCACCAAATGTTTAGTAAAGAACAATTATGTAAAGTCCTGAAAACTATCTAATCCTTTGTAGTCCAAATTCACTTGATATTTACACCATTATCTTGGTATCATGCTTTCTCTCTATTATGTGGATATCAGATTTAAAGATAGCAAAAATCCGCATTATTTTTCTTTGAGTACCACACTTGCTGACATGCATCTATTTTGTTATTCTTATGCTATTGTCTAAAAGGACTAACAAGTTTTACCTGATATATTCACATTGTGTGCTGCCTGTAGTGAAAATTGTTTAATGCAAGAAGATTGGTTACTCATATCGAGAAAGAACAGGTAATGAGTGCTTGCATACCCAATGGAGGGGATTTCGCTCATATTTCCCTTTTGTTTTGTAAATTTGTGTTCAGCCTTTGTTTACTCAACTTTGATTTGTTTATTTTCTCTGGTGTTTTTTCGTTTTTACAGTTTGCTCTAAGAGACAAGCCTGATCTTGACACGAGTTTGCCAAATCATAGTAAATCGAGTACTTCTGAGATCCACTCAATCTGTGTTTACCTTTCTTTTGGATTAATTGTACACTTCTATATATATGTATGTCTTAATATATGTATGCATTTCTATGGATAGTTAAGGTTTGAAATGGATGATCAGCTGCTGCATTTTCTGTGTACATTGGCAGGGCGCCATTGTCATCGAGTTATGTTTACTTTCTTTGACTTAACAAATTTTTTTCTTGCTGGATTCAGACTTCTGCCCTTTCTATTTAAGTATAACTTTTGTGTTATTTTTACTTTGATGAGCCTCATTCCAGAGAATCTCCTTTTGATTTCACCTCTTGATCAATGGATGTTGGTGTGTCTATTAGGCTGTGGTGTTACTGTTACAAAGCAGCGACCTTTAGGATTTACCACCTTAAAGCAACATGGAGATCCATTTTGGCAATTTTCTCCTCTGCAATGATCATTGATGTCATACCTAATTTACCAGGTTACTGTTACTGCACCTTCCCTCTGTTTATGGTTTAATGCATGTGTTTTTAGCATACTAATTGTATGATCTCCATTTGGACCCCTAGAAACTGATGGTCCAAGCTATTTCCTTGACTTGCAAGTCCATTTTTGAAACTGGATTGTTTTGACTTTTTCTTGCTTGGTGTGTTTGTAGCCACGCACTAATTTCACGCTTGGCTTTCAGAATACTGTATCAGCTCTGCTTACTTATTAGCCCCAATTTCAAGCCTTCAAATGATGCATGGTTCATGGATCTTAGTGTCATGTATTTAATCAGATACATTTTGCTAATTCTTTTGCATGATATGTTTACAATGACTACTTTCACTCGCAAAGCGTAACCGAACGGGTAAGTTTTAGTATATTTAATTAGTGAATGCTGATGATTTCACTGGTCTGCCTGTGAGCTAGCACGTAAGCTGACGATATACATCTTCATAGCTTCATAAAATTGGTTTTCTTTGTCAGCCTTACAGGATATACATCTTCATACGAAATAATCATTGATCAATTATAGGAGACATGTTAGCAAGACTATGCACTTGAGCTGTTTAGAGAAATGATGGGGAAGAAGAGCATAGGAAAGTGATCATTTTCTAGAAGGGTTTCGGATGGGATTGAATGTAGCGAAAGCATGAATGTTGTATGATTTCTTGCCTCATTTTTAGTTCGACCCTAATATAGTATCTTTCGAACATTGTGTTTTCTTTAGAGTCGGCCATCTATTGTACAAATGAATGTTGTATCAATTGTTAAACAAGAGCGAGAGGAACTTGATGAACAGATTCATGGACAAGAAACAAAATAAATTAACATTATAGTTCTAATGACATATTTATTTTCCTATTTACACCATATATCTATTAGTATGATGATGACTACTCATCGCGAAGCGTAGCGAGCGGGTCTTTGCTAGTGTGTATAAATAAGCAATGTTGGGAAAGTGATCTCAGTTTACTTCCTACTACAAATCTGTCCACTACTACTTTCTTACTTCGCCATTGTTATCATCACTGCAAAGTCCCACCCAACCCAAACAGAATCAATCCTTCACGGAGGAACCACCAAATCTCTCCCCTTTAAGCTCTGTTTCTCCACTTGCTTCTCCTTTCCTCCAATTCCAATATTCCCTTTTTCTTCCGATCCCGTGATTTTCCTCACTTGCTACTTACTACTACTGGTGCTTCTATGGCGTCCGACGAAAGCTCCGCCGTCCTCTCTTCCGTCGACGACTTCCTCGACCCCGACGCCGACGACGGCTACGATCTCCACTCCTCCCACCCTCACTCCCACCACAACCTCTCCCGGCTTTCGGTCTGCACGAGCTCCATGTACACCAACGACGGCGACGACGACGAAGACGAAGCCATGAGCCGGATTTTCATGTCCGGACTGTCGATCGACAGCTTCGACGCCGACGCGGAGCTCTCCGACCAGAACCCAAATCGGGTCCGCCAGAACCCGACCCTCGGGCCCGTACGCCTCGACCTCATCTCCTCCGATTCCGACTCCGACAAGGAGCCGGGATGCTACTCGCTCCCGTCGACGCCGCCGCGGCGGCGGAACAGGGGAGCGCTGCCGATCAGGGGAGCTGAAGCGGCGAAGGAGTACGCCAGCGAGAACGAAGGAGGGAAGAAGGGGATGTCGACGGGGCGGAAACTGAGGAGGAATCCGAGGCGGCGGCGGTTGGTTAGTCAGGAGAGATGGACCGACGGCGGCGGCGGAGGAAGGGGAGTCGGGAGCGGAGAAAGCGAGAACGGCGGCGGTGGAGGAGGAGGAGGAGGGCTGGTGGTGATCACTCGGCCCAAAGGAGGGAGCCGGCCGCTGTGTATGGATTTGGGGGAAGTGAAGGCCTGTAAAGATCTAGGCTTTGAGCTGGAGCACGAGAGGATGGTGTCGGTTTCGGGAACGAGCAGCGGCGGCAATTCCCCGATCGCCAATTGGCGGATCTCCAGCCCCGGTAAGTTGTTCAATTGAGAGTCAAATCGCAATTCGCGCCCCCCAAATCCAATTGGTCGAATTTCGAATTGTTGATTTACCGGGAATTGGTGAAACAGGGGACGATCCGCGGGATGTGAAGGCGCGGCTGAAAGTGTGGGCACAGGCGGTGGCGTTCGCGTCGTCCACCGGGAAACAGGGCGGCGGCGGTGCAATCTGATCGAGTGACCGAAGTTGGCAATATTTTCCCTCGGAGAATTGGGTTTTTCGTCGGCGAGATTGGGTCTCCTTTTTTTTTGCCCCATTTGTGGGGGAAGTGTTTGGATTGGTCCTGTGCGATTACATCGATGGCACGGAACTCTGTCGACTGTAAATTATATCAATGGAGGTTAATAGTCAGCGTAGATAATACAGTTATTGAAATTAGATGAGTATGAGAAAGCAGCCATGTCGGCCTGCTTCTCCACTGAATCGTTTTGTTGTTATTCTATGGGCGCAGAGCTTTTTTGTCTGTGTGCGTTGGTTTGCAGAATTTGATTTGGTTACCTCTTCCTGTTCATGAAACGAACAAGAGAAGGAGATAGGATGGTGATTTTGGGAGCTGGGTAAAATACAGGCACGGAACCCCAGGTTTAGGGATAAGAAGCTCTCCATTGCTCTGCCATGGCCGGCGGCTTCCGTCTCTTGCTTTCCCTGAGTGGATTGGCAGCTATTTTTTTGTTGGCTTGCCGTGGTGACACCAACTCTTGCCCAACTTTGACTGCCATCGTAACAAAAACATACTATGACGATTGACGTGTTTCGAACTTTCGATGATGGGTTTCTACTTTGTAGGTCACAGATCACAACTAGTTGTGGAGTCGGATCAAATTGGTCTACGAGAGGTTTAGGGCTGGGAAATTGGGTTTGGTTTAAACCGAATCGAATAGATACGAGTTCTATTGGTTTCGATTGTTTGGTTCCGATTCGGTTTGTATTTTAATGGTCTAGGTTTAAACCGAGTTCCATAAGAAACCTGAACTCGAACCTTACTCTAATCGAAACTATTAGGGGGGGGGGGAGGATTTTGGGTTTCGGTAGTTGACTCATGACCCACCCGACTTTTTAACGTTAAACTAGTTAGTCTCTGACATATAATTTTACCGAAAATGAAATCTTCAAAGTAGGAAGAAGAAGATAAAACTATATGTGCAAAAAATAGGAACTTTTTTTAATGCTTTCTCAAATTCCATCTCTGGAAAAAAAATGAAATCAAAATTAGAAAAAGGAGATAAATGCTTATTAAAACAGTATAAAAAAATAAAAAGTTATTAATTCTCGTCACTTTGATCTGTCTCCATTTAAAACTAATTTTTAAGATATGGTTATGCACTCTATCATGCGCCGTTGAATTACCAGTCCCACTCATGTCCTTAGTCAAGTTATTCAATGACTGATATTGCTTGAATATATTTTGTATAGTATAAAAATAAAAACTATATGTTACCGTTAATAATATGTAACTTTTTTATTAGTTAAAATATTAAAAAATTGAAATGTTGACCGCGATATGTCTCTTCCAACTCAGTATCATGTTTTCAAGTTAATGTTACTAGCAAAACTACTAACGAGAAATTAACGTTGGCTAATATTTTATATTTCAAAAAGTTTGACCAATAATTTAAAAAGTTTGGCTAATAAGTTGTAGTTACCCCTCTACGTTAGATAAGGTTATGCATATGTGAATTATGCATCAGATCCATACATAATGCCCAATGCCCCCATCCGATTTTAGAGATGACAAGTTTACTCGAATCCATGAGTATTTTCTTATCCAACCCTAATGTGTTGGGTATGAAACTCAAATACAAGGCAAATGGGTAGAGTTTGATGGGTTCATACACATTTATTTGGGCTGGATTTTTAATCAATGGATTTGGGATTGCATCCATACTCATATGCATATTACAACTTAGTACCTAAACTTAATATATCTTTAGATTTATTACCTAAATTTAGTTTTTATGCATATAAGTTCTCAAAATATTAATTTTTTATGCCTTAAATTTGTATACGTAAACTTTTTAACCTTTACAAATCTTTCCACCTTTTGTATATGTACTTAAAAAAACTCAAGTAAATAGATAACTACACCCAACTTCGGTATTTTACTTAGTATCATGTTGTCAAGTCAACATTACTAGCAAAACTACTAACGGGGAGTTAACGTTTGGCTAATATTTTGTATTTCAAAAGGTTTGGGTAATAATTTAAAAAGTTTGAAAGGTTTGGCTAATAAATTGTATTTACCCTTTATGTTATACATGGTTATGCATATGTACATTATGCATCAGATCTGCACATCATGCCTAACGCCCCCATCCGATTTAGGGATGACAAGTTTACCCGAATTCACGATTATTTTCTTATCCAACCCAATTGTGTTGGGTATGAAACTCAAATACAAGGTAAAATCATAAATGGGTAGGAGTTTGATGGATTCATACACATTTATTTGGGTTGAGTTTTTAATCAATGGACTTGGGATTGCACCCATACACATATACAAATTACAATTTGGTACCTAAACTTAATATATCTTTAGATTTAGTACCTAAAGTAAAATAGACATCTACTCCCAACTTTGATATTTTACCCAATCATCTAATAATATGAAAGCAATACCGATACAAACTCCAAACTTGTATAGACTTTACCCATATCCTACCCATAATCATGAGTATAGTTGATTTAGGTAAGGTAATCCGATTCCCAGCTACCTAGCTTTCCCAAATGCATGTCTTGGCTGACGTATCCAAATCACAACACTTATACTTTACATGTGGTATTAGCCACATCCAAACATAGTTAGTAAATACTCCGTTTAATACACGTATATGTACCCGTACGTACTTTATCCGTTTAAAACTTCCGTATCCGTATTATTGTCAAGCCGTTTCATTTTTTTCCGTTCCTTGGATGGCTCCCGTACTAAACACGTTTAATATCCGTATTTAATAAATTAAATTGTGAACTTTACTATTATTTATATATTTATTTATTTATAAAATAATTTATTTTTATATATTTATTACTATTAACGTACTATTAAACGTACCTTTAACTTGGAGACGATGTAAAATACCCGTACGTATTTTTTACGTAACTTTCCCGTACCATATTTTACTAACTATGCATCCAAATATCAACAACCAAATACTCCAATAGCTGCAGCTTCATAATTAATGAGGCATTGTGGTTAACGAGTCTTGGTGGGACCTATCTTTGACCATAAAAGATAGGGAAAACAAAGACGTTGCTCCAATTACACAATTCCAAATGTCCTCCTAGGATTTTGCCACCTATCTTTTTAAAGATTAGTACTAATCCATGGTCCCCTAACTACACATCATTATTATTATTATTATTATTATTATTATTATTATTATATCATTAAATCGCAAGTAACCGAATAATCCAGATTACTGTTCATTACGATTAATTCGCTGGGTGTTTGGGAATGGATTTGCTAAACCCAATTTTACTATAAGGTCTTTGTTGTTTGAATTATACAAAAATTAAATGGAGAGACACAAAGATTTCATAAGTTCATCTAACTTTTACTTATAACATTTTAATAAGCTTTTTAATCAAATGTGATTCTTGATGACAATGTGATGTTATATAGTGACGGCGATGGGTCAGTGGGATGGTTTTGTCCTCTATGTATGGGCCTTGGAAATCATCAGTGATTTCACGTGTTTGGGCCCTTTATTTTTGGTGGGCCGTTTCGTCTTTTGTAACCTAACCTCTGTTTCTTCTTTGTCACCTTTTGTTCTTTTTCCCACAAATGAAACGAAATGGTTCAGAAAAAGCTGACTTGCGTTTGAAGTTTAAACGACCTTTCTTTTCAGAAAAGAAACTGAACCAACTGACGTAAAAATACAGAGGACCATACAACCAACCTTTCTTTTGAGATTGAATGATTAGTGCAAGACTCAACAACAACAGAGATGTCAAGCTTAGCTGACTGGGAAATCGTTACATACGAAACGACGTCGTCGTTGCTGCAGTCACATACATTTAGAACCTTCAATCTCTTTTACAGTAGAAATCAGAAACAAAAGCATCCAATGGTTGGGTATCAGAAGGCAACTGATAAATCTTTTCTCTGAACTTTTGTTTATTCTTAAAATAAATGCTTACACAAACAGTTTTACAAACCTGCGGAATTGTTTCCAATATAATAGGATGGATTCCCCTTCGGGGCATGAATCAATTTCCTTTCTTTTTTGGTCCTATAACAAAACTACTTGAAAACAAGATTGTGACAGCTGCTGTCACATGGATATGGGCAGTCAATAGCTTTGACACTCATGCGATCGAAGTACCAGTCCCCAACTGATTGTGCAATTGTCTGCAAATCACCACAGATCTCAGATTAGATTCCTCAACCAAGTATCTATGAAATTGCTGCATCAGAAAAAAGTCATGAAGTTGCCAGCTTTACCTTCTGATCGACGACAGGAGAATCGTCGGCGAACCAGGTATCCTGCCTTTCGGTCTGGCAGTGTGCAAAGCAAGAATTTAAGAACAACCCGTTTCGTTTGGACATGGAGAAACCCTTTACTGCATTCAGCATCTGGTTCCTGAAGTCTGTTTGGAAGAAAGGCTTCATTTTAGTCTACTGTCCAAACATATTGAAACAATTAAGAAAACAAAAAACAAAAGAGAGGAGAGGAGAGACCTTGAAAGAAATTGATCTGTGTCGCATTACACTCGGCGTGGTTCTTCTTGCAGTCATCCCAGTAGCCATGAGGATCAGCAGTTGGTGGAGCTAAACTAGCTTGAACCTGATGCACATCAAACAACAGCATCAGGTTACGCTTCTCGTCGGTGCAATTCGTTCATTATTGTGAGAGATGTGGGAAAAGATGAAGATGGTGTGATACCTGCCAAGCATCATAGGCTGCATTGAGAAGAAACATTGGGGTCTGGATGTTGGCTATCAAATTCTGGGGGAAGAAGCACTACAACAACAACAACAAAAAAATTCCATCATTAATGTTGAAATCATTCTTCCATTTCACTAAGGAAACTCGTCAAGAGAGTAAATACCGAAGTTGGATCGAGGTGGTTGGTACAGGAACTTGGGAGGTCCTTCTGCAGTTGCTGAGGAACAAATAAAAAGCAGAAAATCAGATCTGTGCATTTCAAATCCATGCATTCCCAAAATTCTCAAACTAGATGCTGCCATAGAACCTGAGTGCTGACAACTCCGCCATATAAGCTCCTTAAAGTGCGCCCACCAGATACATCCACCCTGAGAAAAAAAAAGCAGTAAAGTGAGGAAATCAACTACACTCATCTACACATCCCATTCGAATTTCGTAAGATTGAAGGTGTGACTGATTCGATAATACGTGAAAGTGCTTACGCATCTAGAAACAAGCCGGCATCACTCAAGCATTTAACTTTGGTGGATCGAGGAAACAAGGCCCCGAACTCATCGCAGTGCAGAATGGATGCCAGACCTCCAGCGGAGCAACCAGAGAGCAGGACCTGGTTTGCTGATTTCATTCCTAGGGACATGAAATGCTCCATGGCTGCAAACCAGATCCGCTGTCCTCGATAGTAAAGCTTCGAGGCCTGATGTTTTGCAAGTATCATCATCCATCAATCATTTCACATGTTAGAACAATGATTTTAACATGACATACAAGGAACAAAAATGAAAAGTAACTGACACTAGAGAGAAACCATTTCTCAACAGACCTCATCCTGGCTATCTCCAGTGAAAGAAGCCCCGTCGCAGTAACGAAGCTTGATCCGATTCCAGTTAAAGAAATCCGGGTTTTCCTCGGCCTTGTTGCTCAGAATCCCAGTGAATGGTATCACCTTCTCCATGTATTTCGACGAACCACGCCGTGTGGTCTTTCTGTAGATACAGCTCCTCACAGAGTTGCACCACCCGCCTCCCTGCCATTTTCAACCCAACATTTATTCATTGTTAATCGACCACCAAAACCATAGCAGCAAGCCATTTGGGTTATGTTGCGAGCAATGCAGGTAAGAAGGAAGGAAGGTAGGTACCTCCAACTGAATCAGCCAACTATTGGCTCCGAATCCATACCCTCGATGTAAATGGTATCCAGGAAGTGTTCCGTCCAAACAGACTGTGCAGAAGAAAAAAAACGCAGAGGAGACATTCACAATTAAACAAGCTGTTGATTTCTCCAACAATGGGGAAAGTTTGACTGTAAGTCAAGTTACAAGTCTTTGTTTTGCTTGACGAACACTTGTAGTAGTCAACTTCTCCTTCAAATCCATTGATTATTTTTTTTTTTTGCCCTTCTCGATTTAAAATACTTTGCACACAAATGGAGTCGTCGCACGTTTGTTCTGAAAAAAAAAAAAGTTGAAAACATTCCCATCCGGCATCGGTCTTCCTTGTATTTTCCGCATTCTTCCCAAGTGACGTCACATTCATTCATTCATTCAGGAAAATAATCAAACAAACTAGTTTATAAGCAAGCAAATGTTCCATTCTTTTTTTCATTGCGTAAGTTGAGAGACCCTTTTGGAAAAGAGGAAGAAAAAAAAAATTTGACAAGAAAAACAAAATCCTTGTGTCTTCCCATCTCGAAATCTCCGTTTCAAAGCTCAACCCAATTGATAAAAACACTGAATGAGAAATGGGTACTCAATCCAATCGGAGAAAGCATGGCAAATACATCAGATTAACATTCAGTGCAGAAGAAAATGGAGGGTTTTTTTTTTTAAGCGGGAAAAAAGCAGAGGATTAAGAGAAATGGTTTTACCAGCGCCCTTGGAGTCAGCTCCCTGGATGAGAGTGAGGGGAACATTGAGAGGTTGAGGAGCAGCAACGGCGGTGGTGGCGGCCCCGCTCTCCACAAAAGAAAGGACGGCGGCGGAGGAGGAGGAGGAGGAGGGTGAATCAGATCCAGCAGCGGTGAGACAGGACAGACAGAGGAGCTGCAAAAGAAGAAGCTGCTGCTGCTTCGACCCCATTTGTTTGTTTTGTCTGTGAGACAGAGGAGCTGCAGAGTGAGAGAGGAGAGAAATGGTTTGATGGTAACGACGGTGGGAGGGAAGGGGAAGAAGAAGCGTATAAATAAAAAGTGCCACAAACAAAAAAAAAAACCCACTCACTCACTCACTCTGAGAATAATAATCAATCAAACCAATGAATGAATGGATGGAGAGAGGGAGAAGAAAAGGAAAGGAGAAAGTGCGGGCAAGGCAAGGCAGGCAATGGCCCTTTTTCGGGAAAAATATATTAAAAGTAAGACATTAGAGTAGAGATTCGGATCGGAAACGCGGCCGGAGACGGAGAAAGCAAACAGACAACATTGCCGTCTTTCCGGCTTCTCTCTTGTTATTGTTGATTTGCAATGCATTGCTTCGACTTCGAGTAAACATTCATTATTGCCGTGTAGGTGCTGTTCAGAAAAGGGAACAAAAATGAATATAAACACTGGGATGAAGTGAATTAAGAGTCATATTGTTATGCTATCTTTTTTGGTTATTCTGGTTTTTCAAAGTGGGGAATATTTTCCACTTAAAAGAAGAAACCAAGTAACAAAGGAAAAGAAAAGAATAATGGGTGGGTCGATTCAATCCACCACCCCACGCTTTCATAGTTCGGATTCACTGTTCTTTCCACTTTCTTGTTTGGAATTGGAAGGCATATCGTTCCCGCTTCTGTTCTCTAATGCTTTCAGTAATTCTTTGTTTTGAAATATTGCGTTTGTGTTAAGTGAAGGATAATAAGTTGATGGTGTGGTAAAAAAAGATATCAAAGAGATGATTATATCACGGTAAAAAAAAAAAAGACTCATTTATCGATGATTAGGCCGCAGTTGACCACCGTCCTTTATCTCCTTTATTCGTGGCATTTGCTTGTGAAGGTATTATTTGGTATGTGAATATCTATGACAAAGGAAATGCAAAATGGTTTGCTGACGAGTTGGTCTATTGTTCCCGTGGGGTTCCGATAAAAGAACCTGTCACAAACTCACACTACTGCGTAGTAGACTATACAACTATCATGCACTAGTTTGGCCCTTTCTAGATCTCACACATACAATTTTTTTGTTTCGGGTTTCTGGAGTAGTTTTCAAAAAAGTTTTGAAAAGTAATTGTGTGATTGAGTTGATCATTTTGGTCATTTGAGTCTGACCTTTGTTGTTAGACTTAGACAGCTGTTTGTTACTCTCCACTCCATTCCACCACTATAGGCTATAATGCAACTTAGTTTGGTCCATACACCATATGACCATGTCCCCCGCTTAATTAACTAGTCCTCCTTTTTTTTTTTTTTCCACATGATTGTATTTTATTTCTCTTCCGAGTTGGGAGACAATTTTGGAACTAAGGGGTCGTTTAATTATGTCCAATCTTCCGAGTTGGGAGACAACTTTAGTTAACGTCATGTCACCAACTCTTATCAGAAATACTCATAATTATTTTTCATGTATTGAAATGACAAAAAAATGTCAAAAAAAAAAACATTCGCATATCCACCAAATTGAAGGTTCAATCTTGCCTACAAATTACTTAATGGGTTCAGGAAATACCGAGAGGGCAAAGTTGACAAAGAAAATCAACTTGTCAAGTGAAATGTTGACCACAAAATGCAGAAAAAAGGCCTATATATAAGACTGTCTCAATATTGAAATCAGATGGGCACAAGAAACGTTTGGTTACAGTGGATGAACTCAAAATTTACAGGGGAACCTCAGTGGGTGAAGTCAAAATTGGAGCCTATCTCTCTCTCTCTCTCTATCTATCTATCTATCTATCAAAAGCGAGGCAGAATTTACAATTGTTCATCCCAGGTTACTCTAGCAGAGCACATTTTCACTATTTACCAGTTGTTGTTCATCATCCCAGCTAACTAACTCATGCATTCGTAAGGTACTCATGCGCCAGAGCATCACTCACTGTAATCCTTTGAGCTGGATCTAAGCACAGCATTCTCTGCTCAACAATGGAAAACAGCCACACCAATTACTTCGTCACTATCATGACCATGCCTTCTAACCGGAAGGAAATAAAGGAACCAGGAATGAATAGGAAGGAAACAAATTCTGTGACTTACCTTGATAAGATCAAGGCCAGCTGAATCCCCAAAGTTCAACGTCGCTGCCAGATCCTGGTTTTTTGCAGGCAAGCCAAACACAAGAGATTATTCAAAGCCATTCGATCTTCAATGTCCCGAAAAAACTGAGTTGCAGGAAGAAAGAGGAGAATGGAACCTGAGGCTGGTAGTTGGAGGAAGCATTTTCAAGAAGCAACTCAGGAGAACCTCTGATTCTGTGTGCATTCGTGAAACAATTAAGGGAGAGAAGGAAGCAGCATATATATATGTAATTAAAATGAATGTTGCAGTGAGGAGTGGTACCTGAACATATGGTCCAACTGAGATGGAATATGAACTCCCAGTTCATTCCCCTTCATAGCAAACAGATGCTGTCTGGTAAGCATAAGGGCGAGGATACATCCCACTGACCACACATCTGCAGCAAAGGAGCACCCTTCCCGGCCCAGAAGCACTTCGGGTGCCATGTATGCGGCATTCATCTCCTGAAAAGTATGCAACCAGTAGTTTGTTCATAAGTATGCAACCACTATTAGCATATGAAACAATTGAAACGAGACAGCCTGATTAGCTTCGCGCAAAGTATTCTTGAATCTTACCCACGTAGTATATTCCCCTCCTGGATCTGGATGAAGCCTTTGATGATGATGATGATGATGATGTGAGTGGTGGCTAACAACATTATTGATGCTGGTGAGACCAAAGACAGAAAGCTTCACAGTCCCGCTCTTGCAGTCTATCAGCAGACTCTTGGGTGTCAAGTTCCCGTGCACAAGATTCTTGGAATGGCAGCTTGCAAGACCCTTCAGTATCTGACGCAGCAACTCCTACAGAAACAAAGCGATCATATGTCTGAACTTAGTTATTCACTAGCATCTACACTATTGAATTAGAAAGACCAGCTAGCTAATTCAGAACTGTTTGAAAGGAAACGTGATATCAGAGGAACTTGAACACAAGCTGCCTTGGAGCAAATACCAGCTAGAAGTTACAATCCAAAAGACTAGAAAGAAACGATGTAGAATCCCAAAATTGAGTTATCTGACCCACTTTTATCTGTGACTGAGTAATCCTTTCTGGTTTCTCAAGGTACTTGAGCAGGTCACAGTCCAGATGCTCAGAAACAAGCTCAACCCGATTCGAGTGGATCAATACATCTAGCAATCTGCCAAGAGATATCATCAGATCATCACCGCCAAAGCTAATCGTTTCATATGAAACCTGGCAAAAGGAAAGAAGAAGAAAAAAAAAGCAACCAAACATGGGTTTTTACCTGACAGTGTTAGGATGCTTGAGATCCATGAGAAGGGTAGCTTCTCTCATAACAGCAGCTATATCATTCATACCATCAACGTAAATCTTCCTCATGGAGACAATTTTCCCCGTCCAGGTGTCAAGGCACCTCCATACCGCACCAGAGCGGTCGTTGATTTCCAGTGAATACAGTTTATATCGTTGCTACAAGAAATTGGCGAAACGCAACAATTAACAATTTGTTAAGTAACCTTGATTCTGCAAAAAATACCCGGAAGAACCCAAAACCCCCCAATTGGTGGCAGACTTACTTGGACTTCCTCGGCCATGTGTAATTCCAGAGAACTCAGCAGATCGCTTGTAACAAACTATGAAGGTGAAAGAAGAAGAAGAAAAAAAGAGAGAGATTGGTCAAGCAATTTGAGTAAATACCATAATTTTCTCATTAACAAGAAACCCTAGATTCTTGATTACGATCAAAGCAGAAGAGAGACAACGGGAAGCAGGAATCTTGGTGGACAAAGCAGAAAGAGATGAAAACCCTAGAGATTACCAAACGAATCAAAGCAGCAGAAATTGCGAAGAACATCATACATATCAATCTCCTGCTTTCCCCAGTTTTCTGGGAAAGCAGCGGAAGGGAGAAAAAAATCGAGATTGAAAAGGGAAACCCAGACCCATTAATGGTACTGCTGTAGAAGCAGACATTTTCAGCAGCTTTTCTTGGGAGCCAAACGGAAACGAAAAGAGCAAAAGCGGGGAGGGATACCTGGCTGGGTTGTTGCTTTGCTCCCTGCTGATACTCTGCTCTGCTTTGCGCTTCTTGGTTACTCGAGGGAGAAGAGAAGAGCGCCAAACCTATCGGATCTATCTAACGGTATTTCCCGCGCTGGGTTTTTCTTCTTCTTTTTTTTCCGGCTTTCAAAGTTCTTTCTCCCTTTTTAAAGAAAAACCCTGCCTCGAAACTAAAGGCGGTTGTTGGCCCAAAATTAGGGCTGGCTATTTGGTCCGAACTGTTTGGTTTTATCCAAAACCAGACCGTATAACTTGGATTGGAACCGGACTGGGACTGGATAACAAACAATCTGATCTCATATTCGGGCTTAGATTTGAGGTAAAAAAAAAACTCGGATAAAGATCGGATAAGAGACCCCCAACACCTAAAATCAAGATCAAATTAGGACCAGACCGGGTCAAGACCGGATTGTATCCAATCCAATCTTTGGTCCTTATATTCCCGAAAAGACCGGACTGGGACCGGATCAATTTGGTCCAATTTAACCGGACCAGACCGTATAGCCACCCCTACCCAAAATGTCGGTTATTGCTCGACTATTACATTTGTAATCCAAGGTGAATAACACTTGTATAATTAGATCTGGCCATTCATTTGTAGTTCAAGGTGAATAACACTTGTATAATGATATCTATCTTCATTTTTAACTCGGATCTTGAAAAATTATACTAAAAAGAATCAGATCTGGCCATTCATTTTGTAATTCAAGGTGAATAACACTTGTATAATGAGATCTGTCGTATTTTTAACTCGGATCTTGAAAAATTATGCTAAAAAAGAACGAGTACAATGTGATCTACTTGATCTACAAAGTTACAAATACATTAATTAAGTTTTTGCTTAATTCTATTTAAAGTTTCAGTGAACATAGTTTTTCTGGGAGAAAGTTCTATTACCATAAAAAGATAAGTGAATAGGGATGAGAACGAGGCATAATGAATAATCTCTTGAAATTAATCTCCTCTGTATTTACATTTAAAGAAGCCTGCAGCTGGCTGCATTTTCCGGCACTAATTTGGCCAGTTTCCACTGTCTGTCTCACTACTGCAAAAAACGATAGGTAGTATACAATATGCATCAAAATACAATTTTTCTTATTTTGCTACTCAGCCAAAAACTCAATATGGACGACAAATTACCAAGTACATTCAAACAAATCAAGCTCTATATCTATTAATAAGATTGTTCTTTCTCTGTAGCTGCTGAGACATTTCATCATCTGCTAGCCTCTTCGCCAAACTGATGACGGTCATAGATGTCGAGCAACATTTCCCTGCACGGCACGACTGTGCCGAGCTTGATGTTGGCCAGGAATGCGCCGGAGAGCTTCCTGTGAAGACTGTACGCCTCATCCGGCGGAGGTGTCAGCCTGTGCTTCAGCATTTTGGCACCAAGACCTGTCAGGTTATGAGTAATGTTGTTGGCCTGGAAATCGTATCCACCTGGTTTAGCAAAGGGCAATCCCACCACGAATGCTGCTTCGACGTGTGCTTGCAGCATTTCATCGGATTCTCCTCCTACGAGGAACCCGAGTCTTGTTGACATCTCGATCACCGCATCTTTGTCACGATTTGCACACGCTAGCACCTGACACAAATTAATACGGGCATGTGGGTAAGTTCTCAAATACAGGGTAAGTTCCAGTGAACAGTTTCTGAGTGATTGCTGAACTCGAAAGGGAGTTTCACCATTCTCAGATAGTCGTCGACAAAGGTTTTTGGATATTCCCTCGCTGCCCCGAAGTCTATGAGATTGAGGGTCTTTGTGCCATTTTCGTATAAGAAATTCCCCCAGTTAGGATCCGTCTGAGGAAAGTCATCTCTCATCAGTAATTACATTTACATCAATATATATATAAAGAGAGAGTGAGAGAGGCAGAGAACAGACCTGCATAAAGCGGAAGACAAACAACTCTAATAATGTCAGCTCCAGCAACTTTCTGCCTACGTAATTTCGAGTTTCCTGGTCTAGTGATATAACCTTGTCAATGGAAACTCCTGAAAGTAAAATATCCATGATCAGCATACTGACATAAATTCACATTTATCAGAAGACAGCCCGCAGAAAAAGACTTTGGAAGGTGGAAACTGTGAGGTTCCATTAGATTCAAGTTTGGAAGGTCTCAAATATTAGTCAAGGAGTTAGTAAGACCACGGAGAATCTATGACCAGACAACATGGAACAGCCTTGAGGAGGAGACAATTAAGATTCAAGTGAAAAATCAACAAAGTTACCAGAAACCAGCTCTGTAGCAAGGACTCTTTTGCTTGAAAGTTCATCCACAACACTAGGGACATAGAAACCCTTCCTGTTAGCGATGAGATCACGAAAGCGTTTCTGGTTAGCTGCCTCCAATATGTAGTCACACTCCCGGGATAATTCCTCTTTTGCCACCTTGAAGAGAATTTTACAACCCAAAATTAGAAACTGATTCTGAAAAAGTCGAACCTTGGCTGAACGAGATCAAGGGCGATATATGCACCTTCATTGCTCTGTCAAGATACAGTCCTTCTGGAATCAGGTTTGTATAATCCAAAAGAAGTTTCACATTCTCAATGTCACTCTCAATGCTGTTTGCAACACCAGGGTATTGAATTTTCATTGCAACTTTTATCCCATCTTTCGTAACTGCTTGGTGCACCTGAGTACATTAACAAAACAAGAAACTATTCACCACCTGTAAAAAACATTTGATGCTACAGAAGAAAAGGGAAGTCTACATGTTACCTTCTGCTCACAATGACAGTAGCCTGAATAATTTATTCCCAGATACTTAAAAAATGGCCATGATTGTTGCATAATATATAGAAATTGAAATATAGGAGAAAAAAACTCGAGATCCATAAATGATTTTAAAAAAATGAAATCGAAAAATGAGCAATCGGCATTGGAAAAACAATACAAGCTACAAGCTTCTGGTTTCAAAAATGTTATCCAGTAACAAGCAACAATAGGAAGAAAAGGGCAGTCACGAAACAAACAAGGCATTTACATTGTATCACCTGTCCTATACTTGCAGCAGCAAGAGGTTCATAATCAAAACTGGTCAACTTGGCAGACCAATCAGACCCCAGTTCAGCATCCAGAACCTGATTGAGCTGCTTCCTGGGCATCACATCTGCTCCCTGGCGAACGATATCTAAAGCAGCCAAGATCTATCAAAAGAGGAAGAGGTCACAGAAGCGCTTGGAAGACAACAGCAAGTCAACCACATTATAAGAATTACTACACATCAAACCAATTAATGACAAACAAGGTGGCAGGAAAAGGTTTTTTGGGAATTGAGTGATTAAACTGACTTTAAATTCCATCATGAATTCTGGAAAACCTGATTGATGGAATTGGGAAACCTCCAAGCCCCAAATTTCTCTTCCCAAAACTCCCAATAAAAGGTCAGCTAACCCATATTTTACAACTACCTTTCTCAAATAGTCCATCGATTCAATCAACAACATTTTCAAATTCTAAGGGTCAAATCTAGCCATTTAAGTTTATTTCAACACCCCTACCACCATTCACGCATCCAAGAGACCCCAAGAAGAATCCTACTTCTCTCACTGAGACAGCAATGGACCGACAAAGTTCTCATTGGTACGAGTTTTAACGACAGCAAACTTACCGGAGCAGGAACAAGCGATTCATCCTGTATACTCAACATCTGCCCAACTTTGAGCGCAGCACCACGCATCCTACAAAGTGCCAATGCCAGACGTTCTGCATTCTTTTCAGACAGAAACGGGGAGAGGGCAGACTGCTTTCCTTCTGCTGTCTGTGGGGTGCCGTACACAAGTCTCTTGGTAGCTTCTTCAACTGTTCCCCATACAAGACCAGCTCCTAGACCGGCAAACCTTTACCAAATAATAGCATACAGATAAGTTGAAGAAGGAGCAAATTCTCAAGGCAATAACATCTTAGTCAAGCAACAAACTTCCCAATTATTTCTAGGGTTCCTAGATCTCTGGAACAATGACTGAAAGGCACATTGAATTCGAAATGGCGCCAGAAAACAAAGAAGAGAGATAGCTCACCCGAGCGCCCTGGAAAATGGAGTTGAGGGAACTCTTCTCTCCCTCAGCTTCCTCTTCTTCTGCTCCGTCATTGTCGCACCGTCGCTTGCAGGCGCCGGAGCTGGAACCGCCGGCGCAGCGACCACTTCATCTACGAAATTACCCTTCTCCTGATCCCCAGCCTCAATTTCCCTCGGCAACCCGTTTCCCACCTCTACATTGACTCCGTCCCTCGCGATTCCATCGTCCACGACAATCTTCTCGGCAGCAACAACCGCCGCGGCAGGATCGTCGTCGCTCAGCGGCTGCGCCTGGATGGGGACCGAATCGGCCGTAAGATTAGATTGGTCGAAATAAACGACCGATTCCTTGGGGCGAGGAGTGGAGACCTGGCGAACTTTCCCCCTAGTGAGGCCGGACAAGTCAGTGGCGGCGAGCAAGGCCTTTCTGGCGGTGGAGACGATTAGGGTTTGGTAATTTCCCTTAGAGGCGGCTTCCAGAGCAGGGGAACGCTTGGCGATCTCCTTGGCCACGAGAGAGACGCCGTCGAGGAGCCTGCTTGCGTGCTTGAACGAACTCATGGGGGGCGCGAAAGCTATGGCGATGCAAGGGAACTGTTCGGTTTTCAGGGAATTGAAAATCCGGCGAATGTGATTGGGAAGTGTTAATTTGTTTTTTCCTTTTCTTTCTTGGGTCCTAAGCCAGCGAACCAGGTGAAGCCACGTGCATCTGTCCGTCGTTTGCCAAATGTTAGATTGTTCTTTTGAAAGATACGGGCTTCAATTTTGCAAAATGTTTGATAGCATTTTCTGCCATTTACAAGCAAATTAACGCACGTACTTATCTATTAAATTTTTGTATAAATATACTCTTGTAATATTAAACAATTTGACCAGAGTGACTTGGCGCGTTGATTAACCGTCCAAGTTAACAGTCAAACATCGGGTTTGGCCAAATTGTTTATTTTGGTATATAGTTTGGGCCAAGATGTTATATAAAGATTGGACAGGATGTTATATAAACAAGCATCGCGTCATATTGGATTAATTTGTTTTAGCTCCTGGCTACAATAAGAGGAGGTGGAACGACTTTGCTCGGATTTCTTGGAAAATGGTGGCTTTTCAAAAGAAAAAAAGGGAGGTATTGAAGTTCAAAGATCTCAAAAGTTGGAATAAGGCCTCTTTGTTGAGCACTGTTACGAGAACACAAGTTGTCATAACTCGTAATAATTAGGAAAATTATCGGTTTGTGTGTTATTTCTATTCTATTAGTTCATATTAATATTGTTTATTTGTTCTAGTAGGATTTGGATTGCATTTTAGTATTTGTTTAGGAAAAATAGGTTGTAGTTTACTCCTAATTATTACCAGAAGGAAGAAAACCGCATTTACCTTTTGTTCGAAAGGAGAGTGTCAAACCGGGGTGCTCAATTAGTATGAAATTGTCCGCTTTGGACCAAGCTCGCATGGATTTACTTTTGGGTGTCCTCCCCAAAAGGCCTCGTACTAATTGGGTTTGGTGGACACTAATATACAAATGTTCGTTCCCTTGTATAACTGATATGGTACTCGGATTTGTCCCATGACGAGGGATATGCCGAAACGGTTGATCCTTGTTAGGAAGAATATGTTGTACTTGGGTTGGGTGTGTGAGGTTATGAGCCCTACATTCTCAACTATACCAAAATCATCATCTTCGAATCATCGTTATCCCTTCCCAGGATGCAACATGATATGATTCCATAAGAATCAATTAATTAATTAATCATATCACTATTTAATCTAATACACATCTGACACATTTTTCTAATAACTAAATCTACCTTTCTTTTGTGCGTGTTCATGTCCAAATCTAATTATATATGGTGCTTACATCATTGTTTGTAAATACGTGTGTATCAAGTTTTTCATCGTCTAATCTGAGTGTTGGGCATTCCGTAATCATTTGAAGAATGTAAGATATCTTATTTATATTCATCCAACAACAATTGCAAATTGCGCCCCACCACTCGATCGGATGACTGAAGACGATATAAGCACATCTTTATGATGATTAGGGATGGCTGGGAAGCAGTGCGGTCAGGTCTGAGATCGGATCATACTACATACGGTCTATGGTTCAGATCGGGAAGCTAGAGTATATGTTTGAAACTTGAGTCTCGTTAAATAGTTGGGAGAGTGGTCGAGTGAGCTATTAACACAAATTGGAAAGTGGATTGGATTCAACGTTTGGTATGGTAAACCGTGATCTAAACTAAACCATATCAAGAAATCAATACATCCTATAATACAGATCATGGAACAGATCAGACCAATCTCAACGATCTATGTTTCGAACTCGTAGGGGAGGTGGTTGCGTTTGCTTTGCCTACTTTTCTTGAATGCGTCGCCACCTAAGATTCCCAAAGTGTCACCTCCAAACGTGTCACCTCCAAACATTTCTTGGTTACACGTAAACTCCTATAAATAACCCTCTTCCCCGCCAACTGTTGGATCATCAAGCAAAAAACCAGCAACTTCATTCCATCCCATTGCTCTCTGGCTGTGTGTGTGTGTTGTTATTATTCGTTCCAAAAGAAGGTATTCCTTTCCATCACTTGTTCGGTTATATGCTCTTAAGTTTTGGCTGTTTCTTCTCTTCTGAAAACTATGAACAAGTTCATCCTACTCACCGTTGATGCTTTTTCCGTTGCTTTCATGCTTTGAACCTGTAGTTGGTTGAAAATTTCAATGTATACTCAACCCTCTTAGCATATTCCCTTCACATTATTTCACAATTTAAGCACTATAAACGAAGTGTGTTGTTCTGTAGAGTACCTTTGAGTTTTCTTCTCTTCTTCTTCTTCTTCTTCTTCTTCTTCCCATCGTTCTGCCATAGCTTTCCAATCTGATGATGAAAAATCAAATTGCAGGAGTTTATCTGGAGATGGACGCGAGCAGGATGGCAACCAAAGAACCCAAATATGAATGTCTGCTCTTTGGTAAGAGTACTTACCTCTTCTTCAAAGAAGCTTTCTTTTTAACTTCAGAAAGGGCAGATTGTTCTAAATGGCTTTATGTATGTCTTGTTGTAACAGACCTGGATGATACTCTTTACCCATTAAGCTCAGGTATCAACTTGGCCTGCCGGAAAAACATACAAGGTTAGACTTCAAGACCATACAATTAAATTAAACCTCTCTGTCTCTGCCTCTGTCTCTATCCTTGTCTATCTTCATGAATAATGGAAGTTCATATTGTGGTTTCATATTCACTGCAGATTTCATGTTGCATCAGCTGCAAATTGATGAAACTGATGTCCCAAGAATGTGTCTGGAACTCTATAAAGAACATGGGACAACAATGGCCGGTCTCAAGGCAAGCAATCAAACAATATGTTGATGTCCTCTGCAACCTATGATCTCAAATGAAAATATTATGAGAATGCCATCAACCAACCTATCAATTTTGGTAGCAAAAAAAAAAAAAACAGTTCTTAAATGCATACAATTCAAGCAGTCAAATTTGATTCTTTGTTGATTATTTCAATTTTAGTCTCCCAGAAAAGTCTGAACTCACTATTCAAATTTCCAAAAACATAGCTTCTTTCCCCTTTTACACACTTTGAAGCAATTCTGACCCCATTTTTCACGTTGTTCGGGATTTCACGATATCAGGTTCTGGGATATGAATTTGACAATGATGAGTTCCATGCTTGTGTTCATGGAACATTGCCTTACCACAAACTGAAGCCTGATCCTGTGTTGAGGAACCTCCTGCTTTCCATGCCCCAGAGGAAAATTGTACGTTCAAAGACACTACTTCTTCTTCCTAATTTAACTGTTCCTCTCAAATAAGCAGCCGAAAAGGAAAGGTCATCCGCAGTCCTAATAACATTGAATAAACAAAAACTGACCTCTTTCATGTGTATGTGTCTTTCCAGATCTTCACTAATTCTGATGAGGCACACACTGCTGAGGCTCTCAAGAGGTTGGGACTGGAAGACTGCTTTGATGGCTTCATTTGCTTTGAAACCCTTAACCCTTCTCCTCTTCTCGCTGCTACTGCTGAAGCTAAACCTCACAGCTCCACTACACGAATACTCTGCAAGCCGTCTGTGGAAGCCATCGAAGCTGCTATCAAAATTGCAGATGTTGATCCACAAAAAACAGTAAGGATTAACTGGAGCCTGGAACTTTTAAAGCTGCCCTAGTTGAGTTTCTTCTTTGCTGACTGATAAACTTTGCTTCTGCAGATTTTCTTTGATGACAGTACGAGAAATATAGCAAGTGGGAAACTAGCTGGACTTCATACAGTTATTGTAAGCATCGTATAAAAAGCTTGTTACCTAATCGAATGGCGGTCTGAATTCGAGGATATATGCAATAGACATAACAACCTATTAATATGAACAAACTTATTGCAGGTGGGAAGCTCAGTGCTGGTGCAAGGAGCAGATTATGCATTGAGTAGTATCCACAACATCAGAGAAGCTATACCTGAAATCTGGGCAGATGAAACACAACAGCAAGAGCAAGTCATCCAGTCCACTTCGGTCGAGACCCTGGTCCTGGCTTAGAATTCCCTGCTGCCATTCTTCAAGCCAAACACAGATGCAAATCCTGCTGCTGTTATTTTAAGATAGTGACAAATAGAATAAAAAAAATGGATGCCAAAGTCACGTTTATAATTATTATGTAACTCTCCGAATCTTTTAATGGAATACAAGAGTTGCAATATTTAACCAGCCAAAAACAAAGTACAGATAGAGTTCAACTCGAACTACTTTGAACCACTAGGCAGCGATTGAAAGCATTACAAAAATGAGATCTTGCAGAAGAAAACTGAGGCATGAAACTGAACTCAGAGGCTTAGAAACATCCATAAGCTCACTAGAATCATCATTCCAATGGCAGCTCCCCACAATCAACGATTCTGCAGGGCATCCTAGGGCTATCCGCCCGGCTGGTCTCGACAGCTTCAAGTTTCCTTACAATGTCCATTCCATCGATGACATTTCCAAACACCACATGGCGGTTGTCCAACCAAGGAGTCTGCGACAGACACAAACATGATACATCGACCAGTAAACAACCTCAATCATAGAATATGCATAGTAAATTTACAATTTTTATTTACATTATCTTACCTTCACAGTGCAAATGAAAAATTGGCTTCCATTGGTGTTAGGACCTGCATTAGCCATGCTCAATACTCCAGGTCCAACATGTTTCACTGGAGAAACGGCGGGAAAAATAACATTAGATTGCACACAAGCTGCTCCAAATTAGACAAGTGCTGATAGTTCCAGGGTAAGAAGCTAGTTGAAACTCACAGTCGAAACACTCATCCTCAAAGCTTGAACCATAAATGCTAACTCCTCCAGTTCCCTGCAGAGAAGAACAAGATGAATTACTTTAAACATGATAACTCAAACCATCCTCTATAAATCAAAACGTTGGGAGTCAGGTCAACAGAGAGAGAGAGAGAGAGAGAGAGGAAAGGAGAACCAACATTTCCAGCTGTGAAGTCACCTCCTTGAATCATGAAGTCCTTAATAATCCGGTGAAATGAGCACCCCTTGTAGCCAAATCCTTTCTCTCCTGCATATGCATAAAGTTGATTGCAAGAAAACCACTCAAAAACTACTCTCTATACACCATTATTATGTTTATCATCTGCCTCAGACGGACAGCTTTTGTAAGGAATGCTTGCCTGTACACAAGACGCGGAAGTTTTCAGCAGTTTTCGGAACATCATCTCCAAAAAGACCCATCACAATCCTACCCAAACGCTCACCCCCGACTTCAACATCAAAGAAGCATTTGTGCGTCACTTTTGCTTGCAGATCAACATCCTACACAGAGACATTAGATTCATGTCATACAACATAAAAGAAAAAATGGGGAGTAGGTCATGTAAGTTAAGAACAACATTGTTATCTTGCATCTAGAGAGGCATCTATCTAACTGTATGGAGTTGCTCACATTGGCTGCAGCATTGACACAAGTCATCCTTCTGTGCTTAATGGATGGAGCTGAAGTGAGGCGCAGGATGGGGAAAGCTGATGCAAATGATTTCCCAGCCCAGCTAAAAGTTGAATTCACAGTATAACCCAACCGGGCACTTGGGTTGGCAGAAACTGCTCGCGGGCTGCTGCTGCTGTTCAAATTGAAGGCACTTTTACCCTGACCACCCTGCCAAAAAGAAACAGCATTTCTCATACAACGCTCGGTTTTGATTTGAGCGTTTCGAAGATAATGGGCAAAATTGCAACAAACACTAGCTCGTCCGGAGGTTTGAGAACGCGAATTAGAATGCTCGACAAAACAAATTCAGCAAAACAGTGACGAAAAGATAAATTGCGCAGGAGACTGACCGGAAGTAGGGGGCGAGAGGTCTGAGCCACTTGGAAGGAGAAGGCGGACGCCATTTTTTTGTTTGCCAAGGAAAAGAAAGCAAGTACTCAGGCGAAAAAATGGAACTTGGGAAGAAGATAAGCGTGTTGTTGTAAATTTGTTTTGTTGCAGCAGGCCAGCACCTACTGAGGAATCGAAACTAAAATTTTAGCGGAGAGCTTCTTTTTTTTTTTTTTTTTTTTTGCTCCTTAAAGAAAAATAATAATAATCAAGTGTCATCGTGTCGCACGTCGGAGTCATGCACTCGGGGAACTCCGTCGGGAAGATTTACCAAAATCCTGGGATAGGCCGGCGGCTGTATTTCAACCCAATAAGGAATAACAATATCTCTGTTAGTGTTGTGGTATATGATCCACGATTGAACCTCTCCAAACAACTCGAGTTAGTGGAATCAACTGGTTCTTGACATGGTATCAGAGTCTTCTGTGACCGAGAGGTCTTGTGTTCGATTCCCGGTGACCCCCATTTGTTAAGCACATGGTATTCTTGTCTTCAGACCTGTGCAAACTTCAAGCACTTGTGAGTGGCTTTCGTTTGAGGGTTCGTGCTAGTGTTGTTGTATATGATCCACGATTGAACATCTCCCAACAACTTGAATTAGTGGGATCAACTGGTTCTTGACGTCTAGAGAGATATTATGCTTTTCCAGTTTTCTTTTTAAGATACATACATGTGCATGATTAGTTTTGTTTAGAATTGAGCTTAAGAACGAAAATCAGTACACACAAATCGGTGTTGTGAAAATCGGACCTAACTGTTAGTGTGTGGTATATGATCCACGATTGAACTTCTCCCAACAACTCGAGTTATTGGGATCAACTGGTTCTGGACATGGTATCAGAGCCTTCTGTGACCGAGAGGTCTTGTGTTCGATTCCCGATGACCTCCATTTGTTAAGCACATGGTATTCAGACTAGGGATGGCAATGGGTCGGGTTTTGCCAAACTCAAACCCAAACCAATGGGTTTATCCTTGAAAAAAGGGTTTTGCCAAACCAAAACTCAAACCAATGGGTTTATCCGTGAAAAAATACCCGGGGTAAAACCCACTGGGTTTGAAAAACTCAAACCCAATCCAACTCGCTGGGTATCCGTGGGTTCATGGGTACCCACTGGGTTTGAAAAACTCAAACCCAATCCAACTCGCTGGGTATCCGTGGGTTCATGGGTACCCACGGGTTTTTGTCATACAAAATTTACAATAACAAGTTCCTATCAAAATCAAAGTCAAATATCAATCTCTCAATACAAATTATCCATATATAAAACACCATTCTAGAAAATTCAAGCAAATCACAAATTAACTATACAATTTGTTCAACACCAATCTAGAAAACTCAATAAAATTGAAGCAAATCACAAATTATCCATAAATAACATGATTAATATGAAAGCTTCTTCCTTTCAATTAAGTTTCTTCACTCTCCACTCGATGACATCAACTTCATTCTACACAATTAGAAAGAAAAAATTAGACATGTCTCCACAAACATAAATAAGATTAGTTGTTTATAATATTAGATATACCGAGAAAATTAACTATATGGGTGTGGGCGGGTACCCATGGATCGGGTTTACCTAAACCCAAACCCAACTCTGTGAATAGTGAACGGGTTTAAACCCAAACCCGGCCCAAAACCCGTCAACACGTGCGTGCTTGTGTACATATACAAAAGCAACTGGCAGATCCTTGAAAAGCATTCAGATCGCATCCGGAAAAGAAAGAACACTGGGGGAAGACCACAGCATATAGATTAGATAGAGAGAGAGAAACCTGTCGGCGGCGTAGAAATCCTCTCGACGGTCGGTCATATGGCGTTGCCAGGTACGTGTAGTGTTTAAAAATCTTTCATTCTTTGCCTTATTCTTTACTGTTCAGTATCTAGGCTCTCTCACGATTCGTAAACAATGCTTAGATCAATCCGACATTGGTTAGCTCCCTATAAATATATATATATATATATATATATATATATATATATATATATATACACACACTACACTTTTCCGGAGGTTTTTGAGTACTGACTGAAAATGATATCTACGGCGAGCCGGCGATGAGAGCTTCACTTCTTCCGGCAGTGATTGCCAGCAGTGGCACTTCTTCCAATATTAATTAATAAGATATATAATATACTACACTTAACTGCAGGGTTCAAGAGTAAAAATTTGAACTTCGCTAGATCTGAGAGTTGTTGGTGGGGTTATATACTTATAGTTAAATTTGGATGATTTTAATTTGTTTTAGACGGTGGTTTATTGATAAAGTTGATGATAACTTATACTTCTTTAACAAATAAAATTGTATTTTACAGTATTTTATTATTGAGATGTGAGTGAGGGAGGGAGGGAGGATAGTATTAATGGTGTAAAATTTTAATAAAATAAAACTATATATAAATAAAAATACTGTTTAGAATTCGATGAAGAAGAAATAAAACGTTTGCCACTTTCCAGTTGTTGCGATGTGGCGTAGGCGTACCAGATGGCTTATTATCTGTTATTGGGCCTGTAGCAGCTGAAGTAGGAGGCTGAAATTATTTATCCACCGGCCCATGAAGCCCAATACTATGTTTTGACGAAGCCCAATAGTGGGAAAAAGTTTCACAAAGCTTAGCCAGCCATGGCGGCAGAACAAATCCCAACCGCACAAAAATAATGCGCGCCTTGGCAGCAGTCTCAGTTCCACCATCTCCCCATTTCCCTCCTTATCCCCTCCGCCCCTTCTTCTTCCGCTCTCCCACCGTCGCCGGCTCTAACTTCTCGCTCCCTCTCCTCACCAAATCGACTCGCTCCCAACTTTCTTCTTCCAGGCCGCCGCGTTCTCGCCGACGGTCCACGCTTCTCCCGCGCCGTTCCGGCGGCGATTTCGACAACGATGATGATGAGGACTTCTACTTGTTTGCAGGCGATGATTTGGAGGGCGAGACCGGCGGCGGAATCACCATCGAGGTGCAGAAGCTGGGGAGCAACTCGAGGAGAATTCGGTCCAAAATCGGCATAGAGGCGAGCCTGGACGCAATTTGGAGTATACTGACCGATTACGAGAGGTTGTCCGACTTCATTCCTGGCCTCGCCGTCAGCAAATTGATCGAGAAGAAGGACAATTTCGCCAGGCTCTATCAGGTAAAATAACCTACCGGAAGGCTTTTCTCTCTATTTTGATTTTTCCCGGAGGAATCTAAGTGCGGGTTTGTTGATGATCCCTTTTGTTTTTTTTGGCAGATTGGAGAGCAGAAGTTTCCATTGGGATTGAAATTCAACGCGAAAGCCGTTCTGGATTGCTACGAGAAGGAATTGGAGAGGTTATCTGCGGGGAAGAAGCGAGATATTGAGTTCAAGATGACTGAAGGTGACTTCCAGTTCTTCGAAGGGAAATGGTCCATTGAACAGGTAACAATTTGCTCCATGTACATAGATGTGCTATGCGCAATTGCATGTAGAGATCTATCCTGGTTTTTGGTCAGTTACTTGCCTTGCACGATTCCTAGTTTCAACATTGGCGTCTATAAATGATTTCTAGGGTACTTGCTCTACCAGCCAAGCTTGAAATCTGTATCAAAGTTAAACAAACATGTGGATGAGTTGGTGTCGATGCTTTAGCGAAAAATCACTTCACCGATTCGAGGCTTTGAAACCTAAGTTAGGGTGGATCTTCTCTACTGTCTTGCAATCTTAACAAGGTCGATTCGAACTGGATTAAGAGTTAAAGACAGTTGTTATAAACATTACCCTTTTTCACATCATTCACATCTGTCCTTCTGTATGCAACCGACTCTGCATTCCAATGAATTCTAAATCATCTGAGTCATTGCTCTTACGGCGATATCAGAATCCTTTTTCGTCGTCCTGGTTGTTGGCCATTGCTTTGCCAATCCATTGGTCTCTAACAAGCCTAACAAAGCCATATCAATGGTCTTTTGCCAATTACAAAAGTTTGCTGGTCTTTTCTGCTAATGGTTTTACCAAACTTCACTATTGGTCAATGTTAGGATCTGATAGGGTGGATCAGTTTTCATCTTTTACAAATGCATGTGAAATAGTATGTAAATGGTTGCTACTGATAATGCAGGTCAAGAAACAGAGTCCAGAGAAAGAGTTGGATTCATCTCAAAGCCAAGATTTCGAGACGACACTATCGTACTTTGTCGATATCAAGCCGAAGCTCTGGTTGCCCGTTCACCTGATTGAAGGCAGAATCTGCAGGGAGATCAAGAAGAACCTCACTTCCATCAAGGAAGAAGCACAAAAATTTACTCAATAGTACACTGCATTCGTAACAGTGACCGATGTTGCTCCTGAAGCTTGACTATGGTTTTTTTTGTTTAAAATTTATTTCAGCGTATCTCTCATTCTACAGCATTTGTAACTGTATATGCAAGAATTTTAGATAGGGAGTTCTTTTAAAAAATTAAATTAGTAATTAAATAATTCTTAAATAAGAAATATCTAACTAGCACAAATTAAAAAAAAACTGCACGTCGTGTTTTCATATTATAAAAAAGTTGAAAAATACACTCGGTGTCTATAAGCCTCAACAAATCTCTCTATCTTACTATACAACCATTCACGAATGTGCTAACGGCCTAACGCCCACCTAGCTCCGCCCCTGTCTAATAGGCTCCTCTTAATGAAGGTGCTAATGCCCTTACTAAAAAAAGTCACTTTGGTTCTCCAGCTACAGGCGATGATGCTTTTGCAGCATTTGAGATTAGGGATGGCAATGGGTCGGGTTGGGTCGGGTTTCGCCAAACCTAAACCCAAACCCATGGGTTTATCCGTGAAAAAAACCCGGGATAAAACCCACGAGGTTTGGAAAACTCAAACCCAACCCAACCCGCTGGGTATCCGCGGGTTCATGGGTACCCATGGGTTTGTCGTAAAAAATTTACAATAACAAGTTTTTATCAAAATAAAAGTCAAATATCAATATCTCAATACAAATAATCCATATATAAAACACCATTCTAGAAAATTCAAGCAAATCACAAATTAACCATACAAATTGTTCAACATCAATCTAGAAAACTAGAGAAAATTGAAGCAAATAAAAAATTATACATAAACAACATGATTAATTGAAAGTTTCTTCCTCATCAATTAAGCTCCTTCACTCTACACTCAATATCAACTTCATTCTACACAATTAGAAAGAAAAAATTAGATATGTCTCCACAAACATAAAGAAGATTAATTGCTTATAATATCCACCAATAATATATAGTACACTTTTGTGTACTTTACTCCATTTTAAATTTCTTGCTCTCTCCTTAATTTTAGGTAGGGGTGTAGTGGTAATTAAGAATGTTAATAATTAAAAAACTATTAAAATTAAAAATATGTTTAAACGTGGGGGAAGTTACCCACCAAACTTTCAGTTTTTTGGGTAGCATTATTTATTTATTATAATAACAATTAATCTTTATTTTTTAGTATTCTTAATCTTTCAATCATCTTTTCATAGTGTGAACACATTTTACTCTATAATTTTACTTTTTCTTTAATTCTTCGATTATAATTATCGATTTGTATTTCATTTATTCTAATTCCAAATTCAAATATTTTTGTGTAATAAAATCTTATATATTGTTATGTACACAAGATATTAATTTTGATATGTTTTAAAATAAAATATTTTATTCTCCGGAACATGTGGTCATCAAACCTCAAGGGTTGACCTAATGATAATGTGGGGATGAGATTATACCAGCATAGTATTAGTTGTGAACGATCATAGTATAAATTTATATAATGAAGGGATTTGCATAGCATCAATTTACATGATAGTTTTAGGTGCCTAAAGTAATAATTGATGTCATAACGAATTTTATTTTAAAGTATGCAAAAGTTTATTTCAGTCTAATCCGTTTCTGATCCAGAGTCGACTGACTGTCTGTCTTTTGCCTGCCTGCTCGCGGGCTTCCAAGATCCTACCTCCACTGCTTCCTTGTGTGATTACAACTACGTCGAATTTATTGGATTACATGGATTGGAATTAATCAACTAGGTTAGTGTTCAGACTTCAGAGCCACACACTTTGAGATAGAGATATTGAAGATGTTTGTGTAATTAGAAGTCAATGTATAAACTCGCATGCTTAATTACTATTGATTTGTTTTGAAGGTCACTTTATGCAAGGAATATTTTTTTGGTTTTAGGTTTATTAAGATGTAAGTAAATGTATGGTTGACAAAATTAGCTTTATTAATTCCTTGAAAGGATATTAATTCCACTTTAGTTCCTAGGAAATCACCACAATCATACATTTATTAAGTTGAATCTAAAAATTATGTTAATTATTGCATATTCGCATATTTTGGGCTATGATGTTGTACAGTAGATTTTAGTGTTAAGAATTAGAGAATTAATAGTTTAGACCGTATATGTTCAATGTATTGACTTGAGGATATATGGTTAATCGTATAGGATGAAAGAGAATATGTATAAGCTCATAGAGACATGTTTACTTGGATTCAAATTTGAGGTTTAGATTTATGATGAAAATTAGATAAATATATATTTTAAAATATTTATCATAATTATTTTTTGAACCATTTTCTTATTTAGAGATTTCAAAATTTTGGGCTTTGAGCTTAATATATTATATGTAGGCAATCGGTGGCTAATGACTACATAACCTAAACAGTAATGTGTTCTTTCGAAAAGATTGAGTTGAGAGTTAAGGATTAATGGTGGAATATTTATTTTGTTTGAGGGTTTTGTTTATGATGTGATTGTATGATTGAATTGTTTGATAAGACTATTTATTTTTATTGTCAAATACTAATTTAACTTTCATAATCTAAGTTAACTTCAAAAATGATTACTGAAATTAAAATTTCTATACTATATACTATAGTAAAAATTATATGAGAACCATTTTATTATTGCATCTACCAACCGAAAGTGCAATTTATGAAAAATTAAAATATAAAAGTTCTGGCCAACTGGCCGGATTAAAACCTAGTTTAATATACCGGAAAAATTGATTATATGCGTGTGGGCGGGTACCCATGGGTCGGGTACACCTAAACCCAAACCCAACCCGATGAATAGTGAACGGATTTAAACACAAACCCGGCCCGAAACCCGTCAACACGGATTTTACCCGCATTGATCGGATTGGGTCGGGTGTGTACCCGTGGGTTCGGATTTTGTTGTCATTCCTATTTGAGATTGATCCAAATTTGAGAATCGCAAAGATGTTCTTGAGGTGAGAATGATAGCTTTCTCTCTTCCTTCTCTTTTAAGTGAACTTTTGTTGCCCACTATAGCCTTCTTATCTGTAGTGAATGCAAAATGAAATGTCTCAAATATTACCATGCTCTGCGCTCCTTTTCGGCAGCAGGTGAGTCTGCGACAGGTGCTCAAGAACAATTGCTCGAGGTGAAGTTAAAACTACGTGGCGACCTGTCTCAAGGTATTTTTGTGCTTTCCCTAGCTTTGTTTCGTTATGTTTGTGTTGTTCTGTGGAAATATCTCCCTAATAATTGCTCAAGTCAGACTACCAACACTTTCCTTTTGTGGTAGCTGTTTATTTATGTTTGTGTTGTTCAGTGAAAATATGTCCCTAATTGCTCTTTCTTGGGGTATAGTTTTGGCCCAGGAGTCTAGGCCCAGCAGCCCAAGGAAGGAAGCCTGGCTCGCTAAAGAAAAGCCCAAAGGAGGAAGCCCAGACGCAAGAAGGGCACAACCTAGGAAAGAAAAGGGTCTTCCAGACAGGTGGGGCAGGGGGTCTGACACGGGACGCATAAAACAAAGAACATGCAACGGTCAGAAGCGTACGGGAAACTGACTAGCTAATGTCATGTGCCTCAACCCTCTGAGAGAGGAGTCAGATGGTCGAGGCGCATGGCATGGGAAGTGTACGACGCATTAATTGCAAGGCTGACGTGGGGCGAAAGTGAAGGATATTGATCGGCCATGCACTTATTATAAATAGTGAAGTTGGTGAACCTTATTTACTCAGGTTGGATCCTATCACTAAAACTATTCTCCACTTCTCTCTCTAAAGGCTTAGTTCTAACTTGGGCGTCGGAGTGCTAACGAGCCCCAAAGCAGGTTTGCAGTGCGCCCGTGTGTGCAGGAAGGAGGCGCGTAGCCCTGTCCTAGAGGAAAGAGACAAGACGCATAGGGGTAAGGCGTGAATTAACATGGCATAAACAATTGGCGCGCCAGGAAGGGGGATTTTTTAGCCAAAGACAAAGAAGACGAATACCACATCGGTCACAAGATCGGAATAGGTGCGCTTCACTAATATAAATGAACTGTAATGTCACTATTTTTTACTCGTGGTTAGTTTCTTGAAAAATTCTCTAAAATGGCCGCTTCGGCTGATCTTGAGATGAGGGCCAGGATTGCATTTGTGGAATATCGGTATGATCGTGCTGTTAAGCTCTTCTCGGAAGTCATTGCTCTACGCCTAGGCGACACTGACAGGGCGAGGCTTCTTGCTCATCGCTCTCGGCCAATTTCGAGCTGAATAATGTTTGTGGTAATTCCAACACTTTGGTATGCACTTCCTTCCTGCTTTTCTACTTTCTTTCAGTTTCCTACTTGTGGATGATCCATTGCTCTTAATTTCCTTTCTCGCTCTTTCTCTACGTTTCTTGTTCTTTTTCCTGCTCCGGTAGAGATTTTGTACGTTTCATTTTCTCCCTCTATAGCAAGGGCGGAGCCAGGAATTGAAGTTCGGGGGAGGGGGGGGGGGCGAAAATGATTTATTTCATCCACTATCACAAAAATTATAAATTTATAAAAAATGAACTAATATATTCATTAAAATAGAATTAAACATAATAATCAAAATCACTAAAAATATATTTTAACCTAAATTTTCAACTATGTAATATTCAAACTAATGAGTATACCATGAACAAAAAATTAATAATGCATTTTAGTACGTAGTATGTTCTTCAAAAATTTCACACCTGGAAATGACTATCATAGTGTTGACCTTTTATGAAATTAAAAGACCAAGTTGACTACTTAATCAAACAAATGTAGGAAAAAACTATCGAACCTAAAATTTTAGCTACATCTAGAATTGAACCTACGCCACTTTCTACTATTTCTAAGAAGCAATAACTCCGCTGGGCTATTTAACGTTTTGTGTATCAATTTTCATTCATGTGAGATAAAGAAAACATTCAGTTTATACGTAATTGTCCACATGGCCGCTTCGGCTCGGTATGATCGTGCTGTTAAGTTCTTCTCGGAAGCCATTGCTCTACGCCTAGGAGACACTGACAGGGCGAGGCTTCTTGCTCATCGCTCTCGGACCAATTTCGAGCTGAATAATGTTTGTGGTAATTCCAACACTTTGGTATGCACTTCCTTCCTGCTTTTCTACTTTTTTTCAGTTTCCTACTTGTGGATGATCTATTGCTCTTCATTTCTTTTCTCGCTCTTTCTCTACGTTTCTTGTTCTTTTTTCTGCTCCGGTAGAGATTTTGTACGTTTCATTTTCTCCCTCTATAGCAAGGGCGGAGCCAGGAATTGAAGTTCGCCGGGGGGGGGGGGGGGGCGAAAATGATTTATTTCATCCACTATCACAAAAAATTATAAATTTATAAAAAAATGAACTAATATATTTCATTAAAATAGAATTAAACATAATAATCAAAATCACTAAAAATATATTTAACCTAAATTTTCAACTATGTAATAATCAAACTAATGAGCATACCATGAACAAAAAATTAATAATGCATTTTAGTACGTAGTATGTTCTTCAAAAATTTCATACCTAGAAATGACCATCATAGTGTTGACCTTTTATGAAATTAAAGAACCAAGTTGACTACTTAATCAAACAAACGTAGGAAAAAACTATTGAAGCTAAAATTTTAGCTACATCAAGAATTGAACCTACGCCACTTTCTACTATTTCCAAGAAGCGATAACTCTGCTGGGCTATTTTACGTTTTGTGTATCAATTTTTCATTTATGTGAGATATAGAAGACCCACCTAGCTCCGCCCCTGTCTGATAGGCTCCTCTTAATGAAGGTGCTAACACCCTTACTAAAAAAAGTCACTTTGGTTCTCCATCTGCAGGCGATGATGCTTTTGCAGCATTTGAGATTGATCCAAATTTGTGAATCGCAAAGATGTTCTTGAGGTGAGAATGATAGCTTTCTCTCTCCTTCTCTCTTAAGTGAACTTTTGTTGCCCACTAATAGCCTTCTTATTTGTAGTGAATGCAAAATGAAATGTCTCAAATATCACCATGCTCTGCGCTCCTTTTCGGCAGCAGGTGAGTCTGTGACAGGTGCTCAAGAACAATTGCTCGAGGCGAAGTTAAAACTAAGTGGCGACCTGTCTCAAGGTATTTTTGTGCTTTCCCTAGCTTTGTTTCGTTATGTTTGTGCTGTTCTGTGAAAATATCTCCCTAATAATTGCTCAAGTCAGACTACCAACACTTTCCCTTTGTGGTAGCTGTTTATTTATGTTTGTGTTGTTCAGTGAAAATATATCCCTGGCTCGCTAAATTGCTCTTTCTTGGGGTATAGTTTTGGCCCAGGAGTCCAGGCCCAGCAGCCCAACGAAGGAAGCCTGGCTCGCTAAAGATAAGCCCAAAGGAGGAAGCCCAGATCCAAGAAGGGCACAGCCTAGGGAAGAAAAGGGTCTTCCAGACAGGTGGGGCAGGGGGTCTGACACGGGACGCATAAGACAAAGGACATGCAACGGTCAGAAGTGTACGAAAAACTGACTAGCTAATGTCATGTGTCTCAACCCTCTGAGCGAGGAGTCAGATGGTCGAGGTGCATGGCAATGGGAAGTGTACGGCGCATTAATTGCAAAGCTGACGTGGGGCGAAAGTGAAGGATGTTGATCGGCCATGCACTTAGTATAAATAGTAAAGTTGGCGAACCTCATTTACTCAGGTTGGATCCTCTCACTAAAACTATTCCCCACTTCTCTCTCTAAAGGCTTTGTTCTAACTTGGGCGTCGGAGTGCTAACGAGCCCCAAATGGGGTTTGCAGTGCGCCCGTGTGTGCATGAAGAAGGCGCGTAGCCATGTCTGAGAGGAAAGAGACTAGGCGCATAGGGGGGAAGGCATGAAGTAACGTGGCATAAAGAATTGGCGCGCCTGGAAGGGGGATATAACCCAGCTTGTAGAAGAGACCATGGAGATGGCGGGTGAGATAATAGGGGAGAAGGAGCGCGCACCACTAGAGGTTGCTTCCCAAGGAAGGCCCTTATCTGTCGGAAGAGACGCCCATGGGAGATAACGAGTCGGGAGAAATGGTCTAGTCAGGCGGGGGGGGGGGGGGGACGCTCACTAACTAAGACTTGATCACTTGATCCGCATAATTGAAGACTAAGATCAGAAGCTTGAAATACTCAAAAAGGAAGGAGGCGCTAAAGAAGGGAACGGGCGTTGCACCCCCACTCGGTGCGAAGAGGAAAGAAAGGACTAAGATGAGGAGGGGATGTTCAGCGCCCTGAGGCGCATTGAGGAGATGGGACATCTGACCCGACACCTGTCGTCAGACTTCGATGAGCACAACGGGTGGACGCACAGGCGTACAGGAAGACCGTGGGGCGTGAGACAATTACTTTAGAAGATTATGTCAACGATTACTTCATCAAGATGCAATTGTACAATAGCTCTGATGTCACCTTGTGTCGTGCCTTCCCGTCGAATTTTACGGGCGTGGATTGGTACCATCAGATTGAGGAGAGAAGGATCTATAGCTTTGAGCAGTTTGCGGCGATGTTCCTCTCGAAGTTTGCCAGCAGGAGGCGCAGGACCCTAACCATCAGCGCGTTGTTCAAAGTCAGACAGCGGAAGGGCGAGGCGCTCAAGAATTTCTATGAGCGATGGATGTTAGTGGCCATGTCGGTCAAGGATGTCAAGCCCCCCATCTTGGGATGTTGCTTGGATGAATGTACCACGAGTGAGGAGTTGTGCAGGCGTTGTCAAAGAGGGACGTGGTCTCCACGGAGGACCTGGACCGTAGGGTCCAAAAAGTCATAATGTTGGAAGAAACGTTGGCTTCAAGGAGGATGGACCGTCGGGAGACACATCCCGAGGAGGTAGACGACTATCGAGCGCCTCGCGTGCCACACGCCCCCCCCCCCCCCCCCCCCAATCCACCGACCTATTCTTTGGGCGCTCGTCGACCTGCACCCCAACGCCTCGTATCGAGGAGTGGTGGGAATTTCATCGAACTCAACGAATCTCCAAAGAACGTACTGCAGTACGCGAAGGACAAGGGGTATCATCTCCGTTGGCCAGGACCCATGAGAGGGCACCCAAATGAGCATAATCTGGATATGTACTACGAGTTCCACCGAGAGAGAGGTCACCATACGGCCGATTGCTACCAGCTCAAATCGGAGATCCAAGGGCTTATGGACAGAGGAATGCTAAGTGAGTTTGTAAGGAAGGAGGAGTATAAGGCGCAAAGAACCTTAATTTGGCCCGATTTTTTTTCTGAATTTTGTTTACTTTCTAATAATAAAAATAATAAACGAAAAAATTAATTAAAAATTTTCCCCAAATTATAAATTGGGAGCTCTTTTAATTATTTTTTTCGTTTATTAATTTTATTATTAGAAAGTAAACACAATTCAGAAATAAAAAAAAACTAATTGCTGACGTGGCAAGTAAGGTGGACCTTGGTTGACCATCTAATTTGACGGTCAAACCTGCATTTTGGCCAAATAAGAAAGTATGCTACATAGTTTAGGCCAGAATAGCAATTTCCGATACCACGGACTAAAGTAGAAAGTTTGTCCAAACTAAATTACTAACCCATAGAATTATAAACTAAATAGTTGAAGAACACCTTAAAATCACCACCGGACCCGCGACCACCGGTTAGCCAAAGTTGGGTTGGGCAATAAAGCGATTAAGCACACCACCACCATTCTTTCATCTCTTATGCGGGTGCAGAGCAGAGCCACGTTCAGAAACAACCAGACCTACTTAAATGAAATCCCCATCATCCCTGTTAGTAGACATGCTTTTACTAATTCTACTTTTGTTTTGTTTAATGCCTTTCCATGGCCACGCACCGGCCTTACGCTGGCTAGAATTCCTTCCCAGTTCCCCTTCCAAATGAACTCGTAATCGGGTACATATGAAAGGTCTTTTTAACTACCAGATGGGCTACTCTATTATTACGTCGACCTACAAAAGGCACAGTGGATGCACTATGAAGCGCCAAGCCTTGCCCAATCTCTTCAAGTAAGGCTCCAATGCGGTTATCTCTAGTATCCGACTGATTGATTTTCGCAATAGCCACCATGGCATCACCTTCCAAAGTTATTTCTGTAAAGCCAGACCCCAGGCACCAACCTAAAGCCTCCCGAAGGGTGAGCATCTCTGCGACCAAAGGATCATCAATGCCAGGGAACTGCGCCCCCTTAGCCAAGAGGATCTCCCCAACTTAGTTCATGATAACCATACCTCCTGCCCCCATGAGAGTTACGCTTGATCGCCCCTTCCCAGTTACAGACAATTGGAGAAGGGAACACCACCCCCACGGCTGAACAGGATGGACGGGCAACCGCATAATGTTATCGGCAGGCAATGCAGTCAAAATCGCACTTTAAAATTTAAAAACTTACGATTTTATGCTTCTAGGTCACCGAAATGCTTTCATTTCCATATAAAATCTTTAGTGCATAAAATCAGACTAAATTGCAGTTTAATGCTTAAAAACTTATGATTTTACGCTTCTAGTTCACCAAAATGCTTTACGCTTTTACGCTTCGAGTTCACTAAATGGGTATTATTTTCATGAAATTAATTATCAAAAATATATTTTAAAAGTAAATCACCAAGAATATGATACATTTAGGATTAAAATATACATCCTAGGTACTTGGTTGCATTCTGAGTAATCTAATTCACCAGCTAGGCCCTTCCCAAATTCATTAGCATAGAGGGGAAGATGACTTATTGTTAAGATCTAGGTTCATGAACTTATTGTTAAGATGCTATGAGTTGCTCTGCTTTAGACATGAACTGCATGTATTTATTAACTTATCTAAATTATGTGCACTTATATTTTACATTGTATAAGTCGTACTTAATAGCTTTTTAGCTATTTTATAATATGCGTAAAAACTTACACTTTTACGTTGTGATTCTATGTTTTACGATTTTACCCATTTTTCGCTTCTAGATAGAATCACGTTTTTTACTGCATTGTGAGCAGGCAAACTTACCCATTCCTTGTACTGTTGATGGAATTGCCTCATTAAAGTTGGGAACCCAAACTGCTTGCCCTCAAAGACCAACCAGTTTCGAGATCGCCAGATCCTCCACAGGAGGGCAATGACTGCCATGAACAAATGGGGTTGCTGGATGAGCAACATGAACCTTTTCAGAAACAACGGGAAAGTATTAATGTGATTTCATATGAGTTTTACTATCCCTTGTTTGATTAGAGGCATGTGCATAGGAAAGTCCTTGGAGGACCTAGGGGCTAGTATTAATGTGATGTTGTATGAGTTGTTTAAAAAGTTATACCTAGGTGAACTTAGAACCACTAGGATGAATATCCAGTTAGCAGATAGATACATGGTGCATCCCAAGGGTATTGTAGAGGACCTACTCGTTAAGATTGGAACCCTCATTAATCCTGTCGACTTCGCCATTCTTGAAATCGATGATAATGTGGAATCCTCATGTAACTTATTAAAACAATAATAAATAAATATTTATTTTCCATACCCAATATTCATTAAAACACAAAGCACACGATAATAGTAAATGACCTATAAATTGTTTTTACTTGGTAGAGTTGAGAGGACATTAATATTATATAAAGAAAAATCCTTGAAAATAGTTGAATTTTATCAACTCTCTAAAATTCTGAACTTAATAGTACCTCATATTATATCTCATCAAAATGTTAAGATAATCATAAGAAAATGAAATTACGAATCAATCAAGAATTTGTTGATAAAATTGTAGTTCCTAGTTGGGGACCTTTTTTATGATAGAAAAGGGGACCATTATTAAATGTTAATTGGAAGCATAATTTTATCTTGTAGAATTTTTTTGTGACTACTTGTGAATGAAGGTGGTTTGCTCTCAATTAAGAAAATGTACGGATTAACATATGTCCTTCAATCGAACGATCATATGTGTCCCCAATAATAAGAGCATATAATCCTTTCTACTTATTCACAAATCACAAATGCATAATTATCATCGATAGAATAAAAAAAGATGTACATATCTCTAAAAATAAAAATACAACGAAAGTGATGTTTCACCAATACCCTAATTGCTATCATTTTTACGTTCTCAACTTTTAGAGGCATGGGCTTTAGATTAGGTTATTCCTTTATGGTTTAAATGCATTGATAATCCTACTGATCACCTAAATCAATAATAAAGTCCCCATTTATCGAATGCCTAAATTTGGTGTCGTGGCTTGAACCAGAAAAAAAAAGCTTTTGGTACAAGTTGTGGGAAAATTAACTGGTATAAATTGCCTTTTAAAATAATATAATAGATGATTTTCTTTATCAGAATAAAATATTTGAAGTGGTTGTGTGATTAAATGAAAAAATTGCGTGAAAATTAGATTCATCATTGAATAAAATTGCATGAAAGATAGATTATATATGTAAATACAAAATGATTTTGTTGTGATTAATTGATAAATTTACGAGAAAAAAGTATAACTTTTACCTGAATATTATGCCAATTTTTTTGTTTGTGACAACCCAACAAATTTTGCATACTGTGCCGTTCACACAGAATTTCAACGACTAAGAAACTTCATCATTGCTTTGGATTCACGTTGAAGGCCTCCTCCATGCCTATATTTCTCGACATGTACATTTGTATATGTTGCTTCACACAACCCATCAAATTCTCCAAAAATAAAAAAAGGCATTTCCCATGCTGTTGCAGGGATGGGAACGTCTCCAAAGACAGGATTACTGAATAAGGGGCCTAAATATTTAAAAAAAAAAAATTAGAGACCAGTAATGTAAAATATTTTCAATCAAATGTTACTAATACTAAATATTGATAATGTCAAAAGTTCGGAACAGATGAGGGCTAGCTAACACACATTAATTTTTAGGTACAAACAAATACCTTCCAATCTATGTTCTCACAAGATTAAAAAAGAAAGAAGGTAGGTTTTTATTTCTTTAATAAGGTAAGGGTAAATGGATATTTGTTTAATTTTGAGTGAGTATACCAGAACCATAATACTACACCTTCTAATCCAATCCAAACATCATATATAATGAAAATGCCACATGCAAATGCTACGGTATTGTTAAACGTTGTAATTGCCAACAAGTACCGCATTGGTGCATTCCACACGACCATTCAGCTAACCTTCCACAAGTCGCGCACTACTTGGTTCCTTCCCCTTATCGGCCATAACTCCAAAAATTCAGGAATCCCATAGTAATGGCTATGACTTTTGACCTTGACTTTGCCACTATCGGATATAAATAGGTGTCTACAAAACTTCAAAGGAGAGAGCTTGGTTTTGGATTTCAATAAGAAAGAGGATGAACCCTAGAGAGTTCTTGCTGTGAAATTGAGTGATTTTTTCACCATTATAGCTTAAGGAAGAATCTTAGAAGAGGATATTCAAGATCACAAGATGATATCCATCACCATGAAGTCATTCTTCCTAACCTTTGTGTTTTATTCTCTCTCTATGGAGTATACTTCCTTTTCCCTTAAGTATGAGGAACTCTAGCCATGTTTTGTTGAATTGGTGATTGTATGATTACTCTAACTTGATAAACTCATAATTATTATGCAATTGGTGCATGTTTCATTGAGTTGTCTTTGTCTTGACCATGTATTGATAGTTTTTGCTTTCACCTAGAAGAGACAATATATAATTAGGCTGATTAGAGCAATTGATTGGAAGTTGGGGATTAACTGTGAGAAAGAGTCGATCAATTACTTCGTATTGGGTGAGAATACAATAAATGGAGCTTAGGCCGAATTGCCTTTGCCAATTGTCTTAATTGAGGATAGGTCCCTTTAAGCAACCCATTCAAGAGGCATTGGTTGCTTTAATCGATATTCAAGCCTTGTTAAGGACTCTCTGCATTGTGAACAAAGAGTGAAACAAGTTAGAGAATCATGATTCGTTAATCCGACTAGTGCCTAGGGCGAATCGTTATCTGGGTGAACTTTCTCATTCTTGCACTTAGTTCATTTAATCGTTTTGTTGTTAATCTTAGTTGTTCAAAGTAATCGTTACATGGGTGAACTTTCTCCTCACCTTGCCTCAATGATGAAGTCTTGATCACACCCTTGATGGCCTCCATGGCTCCACATTTAGTGTTTTAGATACGCTCATCTTGTTGCCATCTCAACCACGCCGTCTTGTTGGCTAGGCGTTGTCACCCATTGTGATTATATGAGGGTTTAGTCCCTTTCACATCTAAGTAGATGACTACATAAATCCTAACCATGGGATTTAGTTTCCAACCATGGGGAGAATGGAATCCTATACATAAATCAGTTAATAAAAGAATAGATAAAGCTTTTAGTGTGTCGCTTTAGTTATATAGGAATTACTGAACCCAAGAATTCAGAATAATAATTTCGTTATTGCCTAGAATAGAATAAATACTTAGAATAATGAAAGAGAGTAATTTGTCGAAATGTTATCGTATCCATCAGAGAACTCAACATGGTGCCATCTTGTAGGCTTGTTACCAGCTCCATCTTGGCCACCAAGCTCATCTCATCGGCTTGAAACCTTCCGGCTTGCTGATTTGGTACCAAGTCAGCTGGCCACCTAGGAAAAATTTCAGCTTGCCACGAAGCCGACATGCTAGCTTGTTAACAAGTCCGTCTCGTCGCATCGGTACCTTCCTAACAAGCCTCCACCTCTACGGTTTCATACTTAGTCTTTAGAATGTTAGTTTCATACCAACTCATGTGGTGCTCATTTTGCCCACTATCCACCAAGCTCGCATCATCAACTTGATATATGGTCGCCCGGCTGGCTTGGTACCCTGTCAACCTGTCACGAAGCCCGTCTTGTCGGCTGGTCAGTAAATTTGTCTCGTCGGATTGATATCTTGCCTGCCAAGTCTCCACCTTATGTAGCTACATATATATTTTGTTGAATCTAAATTCCATACTTACTGGCTTGACACATCCTTCTCAACACGAGACTCGCTGATCACCTAGGTCAAGAGAAGGGTTGTCTTCCACCGCTACTAAGACCCGAAAAATCCAACTCAATAAATTCCAACTAACTCATTTAATGTTCTAATATTAAGCCTATAATTAATCAATAATGAATGTGCATTGATATTAATTTTTAGAGGTAAACACACGAGAGTTGAATCAAACCAATGGGAGCCAATAAAGATGTCAATTCGATATAGCGTAGAACAAATTAATTGCCCACCTTCCCGTCATGACTCATGACTTCTAATTTGTTATTTTATTTGGGTTTGGTGAGATGATAGACTTAATATGTAAGACATTTCCACATAAATGGAATACCACTATAAAACAGTCTACAGCTCCCATCTCAAAACAAAACCAACTAACTGCCCTCTCTTCTTCACAATCTCCAAATTTAATACCTCTGAGCAGAGCCAGCTCCGCCGCTTCTCTTCCTCCTCCGACCACCGCGTTGCCATGGCCCCCACCGCTCTCCTCTCCTACCTCCTCGTCTTCTCCGCCATCTCCGCCGCTTGCTTCGCCTCCGACCCCGACATGCTCCAAGACGTCTGCGTCGCCGACACCTCCTCCGGTAATTCATCTCCCTCATTCACCAAATGTCGCTATGCTTCGAACTGGATTTGAATCAAATCTCCGGCGAGATTCCAACATTTTCCTAGATTTAATTTTCAAAATCGATTTATCAATACGCGTTGACTTGACGTCAAAAACAAACTGAAATCAAAACCCCAATCCCTAATTTAAATTTACCCCCCAAATTGGGTTTTCCCAGGGCCGAAATTGAACGGCTTCCCCTGCAAGCCGGACACCAACGTTTCCGCCGCCGACTTCTTCTTCGCCGGAATCGCCAACCCGGGGGTCGTCAACAACTCCGTCGGGTCCCTCGTCACCGCCGCCAACGTCGAGAAGGTCCCTGGGCTGAACACACTGGGCGTGTCCCTGTCCCGCATCGACTACGCGCCGGAGGGCCTGAACCCGCCCCACACGCACCCACGCGCCACCGAGGTCGTGTTCGTTCTCGAGGGCGAGCTGGACGTCGGGTTCATCACCACCTCCAACAAGCTGATCTCGAAGTCGCTGAAGAAGGGCGAGGTGTTCGTTTTCCCCAGGGGGCTCGTCCACTTCCAGAAGAACAACGGGAAGAAGCCCGCGGCGGTGATCGCCGCCTTCAACAGCCAGCTTCCCGGTACCCAGTCGATCGCCGCCACTCTGTTCTCGGCGACTCCGGCGGTCCCCGACAATGTCCTGACCAAGGCGTTCCAAGTCGGGACGAAAGAGATCGAGAAGATCAAGTCCAAGTTCGCGCCCAAGAAGGCGTAAATTGGCGGGGTTTTCATTTTCTTGATGTAATGGGAATTTCATTGAAAAGTGGAGAAAAATAAATAAAATCATCGCTGCTGGTGAAGAGGAAATGACTTTTTTTCTTTTTGTTATTTATTTTTAGAAATTTCAAATTTGTATCCTTCTGTCTGTGCTGTCAGTCTATGGATATGTTTTTCTTTTTCTTCATTTTTCTCTCCTCTTTTTCCCGCTGAAACAAAGAGAAGACAAAAGGGAATAATGGCGTAATTACTGATTGAAAATTTTGAAGTAATGTGGAGTGCACTTTCTCCTTTATTTGGTTTGATGACAGCGATATCCAGCCTAATCTCTCCCTCTCGATTACCATTTTGAAGTGCTGAGGACGGCAGCAAATACATTGGTTTTTTTTCTTCTCTTTAATGAATAGCAAAAACATGGATTGTTCATTGTACTTTGGATTGAATCGTGTTGTGAGTTATAACTCTCACATGGTCTGAATTTTTTTAGGAGAACCATGTTGTAAGTTTTAACTCTCACATGGTTTGGTATTTTAGGATGAACCATGTTGTAAACTTGAAACTTTCATGTGGTTCGATATTAGTCGGATTATGTTAAGCAGGTTTCGATAACATATAAGCTCTTTGAATATATGACTACATAGGATTTGTGAAGACGAGGGACAATGAGCATAGCATGTCTACGAGATTGAGGTTGAAGTTGATGAGCATGGATGCGAGGAAGAAGTTTGAAAACTAATACCCTTGTGTTGGAAAGTGGCATTCCAAGCATGCTTTCTTCCATATGCATATATATCATATATTCCCCACTTTTGTGCCTCGTGACTCCTTTTTTTGGGATGTCTGAATTTTCTGAAATTTTGCACCCACGATGCCAAATGGGAGAAGGGTATCATATTATGGCACAACGCTCCCATCAACCAGGACGAGATTTTATGGGACGAGTTCCACAAGGTGGAAAGATGGGTTTTCATCTCCTCAATGATCGAATATTCAAAGTGATTTGTTGGAACTATTCTCTATTTATGACTCCTCCATCGCCATGTTTACGCGAGGGGGGTTTTTGTCTTCCTTTGAGCAACAATGTCACTTAACATATAGCTATGAAGTCTGCATGACTTACAAGTTGGGGGAAATGCACTTATGAAGAGAGCTATTGTTCCCTAGCTCATAACCTATGAATTCCTTTTTCAAGCTAATTGAAAATTGGAATTTTCTTTCCCCTTTTATGATAACATCACTAATATTTGATGCAAATCTTTGAATTTATGACAGAAAGGATAACAAATTTTGTCCAATGCACAATTATTACACATTGGGGTGTGTTTTTTACTAGGAATACGGTTTTCTCTAAGTTCTTATTTATTGATGTTTCATGGTCTTCATCATATAATAAATTATACATCTAAATTTATGCTTCTAATATATGTAAAACTCAATGATGCAAATTGACAAATTTTAGAATGGACACAACAAACTAAGTATATGATCTCCAACCTTCAAATCAGGCATTCCACTAACCAACTAACCTTGAAAAATAGCTAACTAACCCACTAAAACTCAGCACTAAGCTGCTGGTTAGTTTGAACTTTGAAGCCTCTAACCCACGATCAATACCCAAATGACTGCCTACGAAATTAGAGTGACGAAAGTGCAATGAACCAATGCCCTTAATTTGCAAGGTTTCTTAGAAGGTAAACCTTACATCTATATGTTACTTCGTTCATGAATTAGTGGATTCCTCGAGCGTTTAATTTTGGATATGATGTAATAACAAATATTTGTTTCTTCTTTCACACAATCCTCTCATCCCATTTGACACAAAAACACATTGAGTAGCGCAACATGAGGCTGGCACAAATTTTGCTTCAGTGGTGGAGAGGAGGACCACATGCTGCTTCTTTGATACTAGGATATTGCTCCACCTGCAAGGAAGAAAACATATCAACTGGTGCTCTTTCTATCATCATACATCGCCAACATATAAGTTGTTGTGGTATACAACAAGCCAACTATATGTGTATCCCTGCAAGAAATCCTTCCAATCTTCTTGTACCAAATTCTATAGCTTAGTGTACCTTTCAAGTATGCCAATACTCTTTTGAACAAGCAATACTAAGTACATAACATATGGTCTAGTTGTTGTGGCACACAACAAACTAACTATAAGTTGTTTATACTCGGTGGCATCGACCAAATTGTCAAGAACCAGTTGATCCCAATAACTCGAGTTGTTGGGAGAGGTTCCATAGTTGATCTTATACCACACACTAACACGTCCCCTCAAACGAAAGTCACCCACAAGGGCTTGAAGTGCTTAACAAATTGGAATCGTGGGGATTCCAACACAAGATCTCTCGGTCACAGAAGGCTCTGATGCCATGTCATAAACCAACTGGTCCCAATAGCTCGAGTTGTTGGAAGAGGTTCCATAATGGATCTTATACCACACACTAACACAAATTACCATCTCCTTCCTTTGTCGTCTTGATTCTATGAGACATTGGATTCTTGACACGATTGCACTCCAGAAGCTTAAACCTCTCTAACACTTCCTTTGCATATTTTGGTTGGAAAATGAAAACACCAGCAATGTTTTGATTCACCTAAACTCCTAGAAAGTATTTCATCCTCACTAAATATGTCATCTCAAATTGAGCTTCCATCGACTTCTTGAAGTTTGCAATCATGGTAGGATCATTGGTTGCATACATTACATCATCAACATACAGACTCACTGAGTAGGATGTTGTTTCTGTTAGTGTTGTGGTATATGATTCATGATTGAACCTCTCCCAACAACTCGAGTTATTGGGATCAACTGGTTCTTGACAGTTTCTAGTTCTTTTTGAAAACAAGGTATGATCATAGGAACATTTTTTAAAGCCATTTGCATCAAAGTACTCTTCAAGTTTGTTGTACCATAACATTATAAATACAAGTTCAGTTTGTATCATAACAAAATTTGTAAAATTTATAGAGTTTAAAACTACAAGTTAAACTTATACCACAGATCAAGGTTGTCAACCCGCGGGTCGACCCGGATTAGCCAGGACCCGGCCAAAAAAACGGGCCATACTAACCCATTTTCATGTCAGCCCGGAAATAGTCAAACCCGGAGAAATCCGGTCAAACCCGGATTGACCCGGCCGGTTAGCCCGTTGGAGCGGGTCAACGGGTTGCTCTTCCTGAGCCCCGTTGGCCGTTGCGTCGCCGTTTCTGCGGACTCCGCCTCTGCTCGGCCTCCGCCTCTGCCTTGAATTTTTAACTATGATGGATTTAAGTTGATGTTATGTGAATGATTTAAGTGTTGTTGAATTTTTACTCTGTTGAATTTAAGTTGATGTTATTTAAGTGTGTTGGAGTTGAAGTAGTGTTGCATTTTTTATGTTGGATTCAGGATAAGTATAATATAATTACATTTTCCATATTTCCGGGCTAAACCGGGCTAAAACGGGTGACCCAATAACCCATGACCCACTAGTTCGTCCAGGTCCGGGTCGACCCGCGGTTTGACCACCTTGCCACAGATACAATAAAGTATTGTCACTAAGAATATAAAATAATTTTATGTAGTTTTCCCATTTTTATTGTACTCCATTATTCCAGGTGTAACACCAATACTGATGCAACCCCAAAATGAGCTGGCAAATTAATACAAGGAATGGAGTTGCAGTGTCGGTGCTCCCTCCTTCCACTGAAATCAACCCCCTCTTGCTTCCATAAGTAACTTAGTCTCTCATCCATAAACCATCCTATTTCCCAGTGCATCTCTCGGCTGCTTCATATCACTACTGCTCCCTCAAAATTCTCATCTCGTACATCCCTCACCATCAACCTTGTCCATCATCGCATCACACAAACCACCACCGATCCGACCCTCCAATCACCACAACTGTTATACCACTCCTTGCTCTCGATCCAAGTAGACGAACACCTGGAAACTACAACCAACGACACCACTCAAGTCGCCAACACGCACGCCGAAAACCACGTTAAAGTTGCCCGATCCTTTCCCCCGTACGACGTCGCCACGACCCTAGTGCATCATCTCACATCCACTAGGTAATGATCACGAAACCATCTCAGTTCTAAAATCAAATCCATCAATAGCTAATCAACTCGACGGTTGTGAACCGTAGTCTTGATGGCGACGACGAGGACGGAAATCTACGGGTGATAGAACAACGATTGAATCGAGGAAACAACGACTCTAGCGACTCAAATCTAGATCTAGGCACGCATACGAGGTAAGAAAACCCAACTCCTCGCATTAAAATTTCATGTTTATGCGAGTAATATGAGCTTGTCCAAATCTTGGAATTTAGCGACGGTTTTACAGGTTTTTAGCAACGAACTCTTAGAGCTTTGGTAACTGCCGGTCTAACGGTTGCTAAAGATACTGCATAGTATTTTTTTATTCATTGCAAGTAAATCCACATAGTTATGCTTGTTTGCAGACAGATCCTCAAATTTTGTTAAATGGTCGTTTTATTCTCTAAAATCTCATAATATTGAAGTTAAACTAACTAGAGACTATTGTAGTAGTAATCATAGGGGTGGGCAACGGGAAACGGGTATTTGGGTATACCCGTACCCGTCCCGTTTTTTAAGGGTTACGGGTACCCATATTACCCGTAATATTATAAACGGATGGGACTTGGGATTGTACATTCCTAATATGGGTACCCGCGGGTTACCCGCAAATACCCGTTTGGGTAATGTGGGTACCCGTTTTACCCATTTGCCAATTCTAATCCATAGAAAGGGAATGTCCACTTCGCCACAAAGATGAAACTTTTCTTAGTAAAGAAACAAAGAACGCTATGTGAACATAATACTTGTAGTCTGCACTCTGCAGTGACATGCAACCTAAACTCATCCCTGTCCAAGAAGTACCATAGATTATTTTCATAGTTCAAAGTAGTCATCAATCGCTAAAGGAACCTCAGCGGTGTATGATTCTGTAACATTGAAATTATCAGTTACATTTTTCCTTCTACCCTGCTGAGTACTGACAATAGCTGAATGCATGCAGGTTACCCTATATACCACTCAATGTATGATGACTTTGTCTGGATGGAGAAGTTTGGTGACCCTAATTTTCGCAGGCACATCGTTGTGATTGTTCATGATTTGTGTTGAATGAAACTTCTTATTTGATAATTTGGTGCTTAGAATGATTTATTTCTGTGCGTTGTGATTGTTCATGATTTGTGTCTTGTGATTGTTAAGCAAGTACAAGTTAAGTTTAAACTTTTGTTAAAATTTGAGTGGTTTAAACTTTGGGTATTTATGGGTAGTATGGATACCCGTTATCCGTCCCGTACGGGTAATGGGTACCCGTTTCCCATATGGGTTTGGGATATGGAATGGACTTTGGCCTCCAAATGGGACTGGGTACCCGTTTAAAACGGGACGGGTATCCCGTCCCGTCCCGTTGTCCACCCCTAAGTAATCAAGATAATTAGTAATAATATTCCTTAGTTTTCGTTACCATAATAATATGATTAATGTTAATAGCACGTGATGAATGAATTAATAGGATTAGCTAATGGGTAAATAATTTGTTATCTAGTTTGCTAAATTGATTAGTATAATCTAGAGTTAACCCACGTAGGTTATTGTAGCACAATTAGTTTCAAATGATTAAGATTGATTAAGAACTTAAATATTATATGTAAAGAATTACGATTCTAATATGTTAGATTAATTGGTACATTAGTATACCATACCTTGCACATCTTGCAAAGTATTTTCAAGTCGAGAAAGTCGTCGCTAAGAACCCAAAACTCAACCAATCTAATTTCGAATTTCACCATAGGACCAAGAGGCAAATCAACCAAGTCAAGGGCCCCAACCTTCACGTTGTAACTTCTTGAATTAATAAGGTGCGTGGTTTGAGGGGCTAGTTAGTATTTCGCTTTAATTTATCTAATTATGTTATTTAATTAAGTTATGCTCTATATGTATGTCCACGTTAAGTGTATTTATGTTAGTAAGCATGCCATTGCATTCCATCATGAAGTTATGTTTTGAGCAAGATTATGGACTTACGTTCCATGTTACCAGGTTATCAAGTAAGAACATGTTTTTAACTACTCACTCGACTAGTGCACGCGGCTACCCTACTTCCCGCCAAGTGGAAGTCAAGTTCAGGATTATGTTACTCTCCGCTAGGTGGAAGTTAACATTCATGTTATAATAGTGTACTTTCCGTCAGGTGGAAGTTACGCTCAGGATTGTGTTACTTCCCGTCAGGTGGAAGTTACACCCATGTTATATCTTCCCATCAGGTGGAAGTTTACGTTTGGTGGCCGTTAGTGTGCTAGTGAGTCGAGTTCGGGGCCCCCTTTCACAACGAGTAATAAGAATACTAAATTTAAGCATGAAGCATTGCATGAGTATATTTATTTATTCTAGTGTTGTTATTGAGATTTTTCAACATTAAAGCGAAACTAGGATTAGGACTGACCCCAACGCCCGCACTCAGGAGCTGCAGGAAACCAGGAGCACCCAGATCAATCGCAGGGACATAGCTGTTGCCCAAGATGTCATCACAAGGGTTAGTGGCCCGAAGAGCTTCCAGCGGAACTTATTTAAGTTTATGCATTGTTGGTGGACTTGAGACTTAATAAGGATTATGTTTGAATACTATTTTAAGATGGATTTTTCCTTGTATTTTGGAATGATGTTTATGGGACTTTTATGCATTTATTATTCGACTAATAACATGGGTATTTTGGTAAAATTAGTCACCGACCGGTGTAGGGTGTTACACCAGGCGTCTCGTATTTTTCCATTTTTGTTGTACGCCTTCATTCTTGGCGTTTCGTATTGTTGACGGTTCACTGTCGCTTTATTGTTTCCACAGCATAACACCTTTCTACTTCTCTCCCCACGCTCCCAAAACTAACCTAAGCAAAAAGCAAACCAGAGCTTAGCACTACTACAAGCTAGCAGAAAAAAGAAGAAACCCCTCATTCCCTTCCTCCATGGGAGACCATTCCACCTTGCTGCTTCTCTTCTAATCTTTTTAGGAAGAGAAGCTCTGCCGCTTTTCTCCCTTCCTTTCCCCCTTCACTATTTCGCTAAACCCATCACCACTCTTCACTCTTTTGCCTTTCCCTTTCATTTCCTCCTCCCTGGATTCGAACCCATAAACAGAAAAAGGAGAGCCCAAGCTCTAAAACATGCCCCCAGATCATCCCCGCCGCAGCTCGCCGCTGAAATCGAGGGTTCCCCACTTCTTCTCTTCCGCCGCTGTTGTTCTGGCTGTGCTTTTGTGCTGCTCGCTTGCTTCGGGTGATGACAAACATGCATTGCTGGAGTTCAAATCTGCCCTGACGAAAGACCCTCTAGGGCTTACCTCCACTTGGGACCCTAAAGATCCCGACCCGTGTACCTGGCATGGCGTTACCTGCGACTCCCTTTCCCGGCGAGTTACGGCTCTCCAGCTTTCCTCTCGCGCCGAGGGCTCCGCTTGTTCTCTGTTCTCACTCTCGGCAAGCTCGACGAAGGCTGCGAATGGTAACTTCTCTCTGCTCTTCCCTTGTTTAGGAGTTAGCCTTGATGCTCTGCCGAAATTGGAAGGCAAATTGTCGCCTAAGCTTGCCCAGCTGTCTCAGCTTAGGATACTGTCGCTGTCGTTTAATGGTTTGTCCGGGGAGTTGCCTCAGGAGATTGGCCAACTTCAGTCGTTGGAAGTTCTTGACCTGGGGTTTAATGCTTTTCATGGCTCTATGCCGATTGCCCTCCAGAATTCTTCTTCCTTGCGTGTGATTAATCTGTCCGGGAATCTGTTGAATGGTACGATTCCAGCATTCTTTGAGCAATTGAGGGGTCTGCAAGTCGTGGCATTGTCTTTTAATCTGTTGAGTGGTTCGATCCCATTGGAATTAGGAGATAATTGTGGTAGCCTGGAGCATCTCCTTCTTAATGGTAATTCGCTAACAGGTTCGATACCTCTGAATCTAGGAAGTTGCAGAGAGCTGCGCTCTTTGTTACTGTCTTCGAACTTGTTGCAAGATGATGTTCCTTCAACTCTTGGGAATTTAACAAATCTGGAAGTGCTTGATTTGTCAAGAAACTTCTTGAGTGGAAACATTCCTCCCGAGTTAGGAAACTGTGAACAGTTGAAGCTGCTTGTACTGAAAAATACGTATGGCCTTCTCTGGTCGAGGAGTCCTGCAAGTTCAAACATTGAGGAAGAAGAAAGAGGTGAGGGAGAGTTCAACTACTTCGATGAAAACTTGCCCGAGAGCATCTTAAAGCTCCCTAATCTTCGTGTGCTATGGGCACCATACTTGAATCTGGAGGGCCGCTTTCCCCAAATTCTAGGTCCTTCATGCAACTTGAAGATGCTGAATTTGGCTGGAAATTATTTTTCAGGAGGAATACCAGTGTCCCTTGGTAATTGTAATGGCTTGACTTTTCTTGATTTGAGCTCCAACAACTTTACTGGGCCACTTCCTTCAGAGTTCTCCGTCCCATGCATGATTGTCTTCAATGTTAGTCATAACACTTTATCTGGCGATATTCCAAGATTCTCTAGCAGTCGCTGTGGAAATGTGTCTATTGACATGGTTGAGAATGCACTTGGTTTCTACTCATCCTTCTTTTATGCCAATGCTGTCAAGGGAATTACATCTTTCAGTTTTCCTTCTAGTGACTTGGCTGTTCTGCATGATCTGAGCAATAACCTCTTCACGGGTCTAGTTCCTCCCCTATTCATTGCTTCACAAAGCTTCCCTCGGAAACCTTTTTATGGATTTTGGTTGGCTGGTAATAACCTTGGTGGAAATATTACTACTTTCTCGTTTGAGCCATGTTCTAACTTGAATGGCTTGGTTTTTGATGTTGGGAACAATAAAATTGTTGGTGAAATGCCTTCAGCCTTGGGAAGTAATTGTAAATGCCTGAAGTTTCTCAGTTTGGCAGTAAACAGTTTAATTGGTTCAGTTCCTCCTAGCTTTGCTTATCTTGATTCTCTGGTGACTCTTAATCTGAGCAGTAACAGACTGCAAGATACCATACCATCCTATTTAGGGCTGATGAAAAACTTGAGGATTCTGTCAGTGTCTAGCAACAATTTTTCTGGGGTTATACCATTGGAATTGGGCCAGCTGTCTGCACTAGAGGTTTTGGATCTTTCTTCTAATTCTTTGTCCGGCGAGATACCTCCTGATCTTTCGAAACTTGAACATCTCAGTGTTCTGCGGTTAGATCATAACCACCTTTCTGGGAAGATACCCTCCGGATTCAGCAACACAACATCTCTGTTGGTACTTGATGTGGCCTTCAACAATCTATATGGACCCCTTCCCCTGAATCCAAATTTAGTCAAATGCGACAATTATAGGGGAAATCCTCATCTTGAGCCATGTCATGGTGACACATCAACCACTGAATGGGAGCAGGAACATTCTGGCAATGTGTCTCAGCAACAGGCTAATACGCCCTCTGGAAGCAAACCTCCTAGGACGAGCACTCATTTGAACCCGATAGAAATATCCTCCATCACATCAGCCTCGGTCATTGTTGCTGTCCTCATTACTTTAGCTATTGTGTTCTTCTGTTTGAGGAAGTTTTCCTTTTGTTCTACTTCGGGCCAGGGGTCAGGCGTAAAAGAGGTTATAACCTTTAATGATATTGGTGTGCAGCTGACATATGAAAATGTTGTAAGGGCTACTGGGGGTTTCAATATTCAGTATTGCATTGGAAGTGGAGGGTTTGGAGCAACATATAAAGCTGAGATTGTTCCTGGAGTTATGGTGGCAGTCAAGCGGTTGTCAATAGGGAGATTCCAAGGATTTCAACAATTAAGTGCTGAGATCAGAACTCTTGGAAGGGTGCAGCATCCTAACCTCGTGAAGCTGATAGGTTGCCATGTTAGTGAGTCTGAAATGTTTCTTATATACAACTACTTGCCAGGTGGCAATCTTGAAAAGTTCATCCAGGAGAGGTCCAGGAGAGCCGTGGAATGGAGCATGCTTCACAAAATTGCCCTTGATATTGCCCGTGCCCTAGCTTATTTGCACGATGAGTGTGTGCCTAGAGTACTGCACCGTGATATCAAGCCAAGCAACATATTGCTGGACAATAAGTTTAACGCATATCTTTCTGATTTTGGTCTTGCTAGGCTCCTTGGTACTTCTGAGACCCATGCTACAACTGATGTGGCTGGGACTTTTGGATATGTTGCTCCTGAATATGCAATGACATGTCGTGTCTCTGACAAGGCCGATGTGTACAGTTATGGTGTTGTCCTTCTAGAATTAATGTCCGACAAGAAAGCCCTGGATCCTTCATTCTCTTCCTTTGGTAATGGCTTCAACATCGTTGGCTGGGCATGCATGCTTCTTCGGCAGGGTCGAGCTTCTGAGTTTTTCATGGCTGGGCTATGGGATTCTGGACCTCATGATGATCTGATTGAGATTCTTCACTTAGGGATTATGTGTACTGGCGAATCCTTTTCATCTAGACCTTCCATGAGACAAGTGGCTCAGCGTTTGAAGAGGATTCAGCCTCCACCATCTTAAACAGAAAGTTTGTGACCACACATCTCATATTGTAAGTATATGCTGTAAGCTAATGATTTGTGGTATTTTCCATATCCAAAAGCTCATTGGCTTTGTATTCCTTTAGTTAAGAAGCTCATCGACATGTCCTTGCACAATTTTGTATTCCTACATGAAAAATTGCATTTTCTTACTGGAATCATTCAATGACTTCAATCTGCTCAATGTAGCTGCTTTGACCACACCCATGTTGAAGCAAATGTTTCATTGGCTTCTGTCAGTTTCGTTCAATTCCAGTGCATATAAGATAGAGTTAACATTTGGGAATTGCCAAAAGTACCTTTTGAAGTGTCCCTTTTGTTATGTTGCAAACGCAATATGAGTGTTTAGAGATGTAATAGTGGGCAGCTGAGAGTCAGAAAGTGGAGAGAATGATATTCTAATGCATGTTACACCTGTCTAGTATAGGACACCTATTCATGGCATTAACCAGAAGTATCTGCTGCAGTTTTATGCCTATGATTCAAAGCTTCAGACTTCCGATGAAACTCTGATTGCTTAGGATGGCGAGAGTTTCTGATGGATTTCTCGAAGCTCAAATGGCTTTACTTGGTGTATAACCATTAACCTAAGGCTGGCTCTCCTTCCACGGCTTTCTACTGACCAAGATTGTTGGAACATCTGGTGAGCTCTTTTTTAACTGCCTGTTGAATATTACATTACTTGATAACCAACAGTGTTTGCAATTAATTGCCTGTTTCATTATTTCTTAAGGTTTCCTATACTGATTGTAAAATGGTTCATCTTTATATTAGTATTTTTATACATTCAGGGGATCCGTGGCATTTAGCTAATCCCAAAAGCATAATTTATAACCTCTTCCTCGACGCTCAGCTTGATGTGTGTCAAAGTCTTGCATCCACACCCATAGCGTGTTTTCTTTATTTTTATGTTGGACTCAAGTGGCGGGAAAAACTTGGTGTTGTTACCATGCTTGAAACCAATATGGGTAATGAGATAGATAGACTAATATTTTTTAATTTTCACCATGCTTCACCAAAAAACAGTATAAAGTTCTTGGGTATATTCTATCAGACTACCAAACTTGAACAAAAGAACTGCAGTATGAATTTTCTAAGCATGTTTATAATGTTGATATTTGTGAGGAGTACTATGCCTAGAATTCTGGACTGTCATTTTTAGTTACACCCTTACCGCATTATTTCAGGAGTTCAGGCGCCTTTCATTAGCGAGCTAGGAAGTTAAGAGTTAGCCCCTATGACCGTGGACTCGTAAAAGTTGCGTGACCTAAGGTAAGGTTTATGCCTGGGGGAAATTACTTTTTATGGCAAAACTAGTTTATTTGACATCAGGGCACCTCACTGACTGCTAATTTGCCTGGTTGAAGAAGCAACGGGAACTCCATTCTCGCCGCCAGCAATGCTCTCAAATTTCAAACTTCAACATCTTGCTTGGAGTAAAACCTTGCTTCTCTTGAAGAGTCTGATTGTCTTGGCACCAAAGGGTTGAAGGCAACGTAAAACAGAGAGCACTAAGTTGTTAGTAAGTTTCCTTCATCTGGTATGGAGCTAGAGAAGGCAGCTATGGCACACGCGCGATCCAGTCAAGTACTGATGATGATTGCCACTTGCAAAATGCAACAAGGAACCAAAGTGGGTCGTAAAAGTATCTTACTTTTACTACCCTGGAGATGGAAACAGTCACATATTCGATCCTTTTCTCATCTATGCACGGCAGGTTAAAGGTATTTCGCCACCAAACCATGACTCTAGATTCCCCTGTTTTTACCCTTCTACCTTTTTTTGTTGTCCTCAACATGAGTTCCGTTTTGAATGGCAGATGCGAAAGGGAAGAAGAGATAAGGAACTTTTCGATGCAATTTGCCTGCTTTCCTTCAAAGCTTTGGTTATCTTTGAAGGGGCTTATTGGCTGGGAGCAAGAGGTGAAGTTGATGGTTTTAGGGAAATTATTAGTGGAAAAAAGTGGGTTCAGGTTTTGGGGGAGGATGCTCCCAGTCTCTTTTTGTGTGTGATTAATTGGTATTTGGTATCACAAACATGATTGCAGCAGTTGGTTATCAACTCCTCAAATTGTGGAATTAGATTCTTTCTTTAGATGCTTTCTTTGTCCTTCCTACATGACATCTGTTTATTATGGTCTACTAGAATAGGATTCTTTTCTGTTTCTTCCTTTGTAGGCAAAAGAGATTAATTTTTTTTTTATGGAAGATAATTTTTTTTAAAAGTTTCTGGCTTTATGGACATGTTCTAATTGGGCTATAGAATGAAAAATGCTTCTTTGTCCAAAAAAAAAAAAAAAATGCTTCTCATTCTCAACAATCTCATAGCCTATCTACTTTCCACCTACATAATATGAGCCAAAAAAAATAGATTGAAACCTCACTGACATGAATCCAAACAGAGAAACACGAACAGGGAAAAAGGCAAAAGTTTGGTTTTGTGTCCTGCTTCTCATCAAGTACTTCTATCTCTCCTATCATATGATAGTTCCTTCTTTTATCACAGAGTTTTTCATCACAACTGTAATTCCTGATCTTATGTAGAATCCCTCTGCTGATCTCTCTGCCTCTTCCACCTTCTGCAATGACACAACATAAAAACCCAAAGGGAATTGGTTAGAAATATAGATGAACAAACTAGTTGTTAGTTTTTTTTTGTAAGGAGTCGAGAACTCTTTAGCTTGGTTGAGATCTTCGAGTTCGCGATTTGGGAACATATGTGTATACTTGATAAGGAGAGAGCCTTATTTCCCTTTCTTTTTATGCTCGACTCTTATCCATCTTTAATCGGATTAAACCAATGATGATTAACAAGAGAGAAAGCCAGGAAAGAGGGAAGAATATGGAAGCAAGAATCACTCACATCCTTGTTTGCTATCACCACGTTGCTACCAATTCTAGCATTCTTGTCGATGATACAGTTCCTACATCATCACACAGGTAAAAAACATAGTAATTAATCTCATTATATTAAAAATGGTAATGCCTAGATTATGATCACAGCTTGTGCTTACATGATCTTGGTATCTCTCCCGACACCAACGGGAACTCTTCCATCAGCTAGATCGGCTGCTATCTCCGCCTCGGTCTGGTAGTAATCAGCTCCCATCATCATAGTATCCTGCACAACAGAGTGTTTTTTCATATGATCACATTTTTGGCTTTTACAGTATGAAGATTGAAATGTGATGAGTTAAAGGTTAGTGACCTTGATCTCAACTCCAAACTCCAGTCTTGAGCGAATCCCAACAATGGAATGTTCTACACTGCACTCATTCAAGAAGCAACCATGGGAGATTATGGAGTCCTTCACGTGGCACTTCTCTATCTTTGTTGGTGGCAGAAACATGGGGCAGGTGAAGATTGGCTTCCTTGGGTCAGAGAACTGGAAATTTGGATTCTACAAGTGGAAGAGAAACTTGGAGTCTAAGAAAACCAGTGCAGTGATATACATGGAAAGAAGAAGAACATGTCATGTTTTAGGGACATCAAGGTAGGAACCAAACCTGCTCAGTGAGTGCTAAGTTGGCATCGAAGAAGGATTTTATGGTGCCAATATCTTCCCAGTACCCATTGAATAGATATGCCTGCCCTTGAATGATTTCCATGGTTCAAACTACCAAAACTGTTAAAAAGAGAAGGAAATGAAAACCAGTTGGTTTGTTTTTACCTGAACATTGTAATGTTTGAGAGACATTGGGATGATTTCTGATCCAAAATCATTGGCTGTTGGATAATGCAACCTGCAACAATTTGGTTTAATGCATCCCATGTATATATTAGTCTATTACTTAACAACCCAAGTAAGAATGGAAGCGAAAGCAGCGCGCGGATCAGATCTTTGCTTAAACAAGTACCTTAGAAGTTTGAGCAACACATCTTTCTTAAACAAGTATACTCCCATTGATGCAACATATGGTGACCTGTTTGCTTCTTCAGCTGATAATCCGAGGATTGTGGTATCCACTTTCTGTAACAATTTCAAAACTCGCGATCAAGATTCGTTAAAGGTGGGACCGAGAATGTCAAATCGATGTTTCATTAGAGGAAACTATGAAACAAAAACTAACCATAGATTTCAAAGCATCACCCTTGGGCTTCTCATGGAACTGATTGATCCTTCCTGTTTCATTTATCTTCACCAACCCAAAATCCGAGGCCCGACTGCATCCAAATCAAAATAAAGAAAGAAAGAAAGAAAGAAAGAAAGAAAACCACATTATTTCAATGATCATGATCATAGTAAACTGTATGGATCTCAAGCTAAATATATATAGTACCTGTCATCAATAGGTATGCAAGAGACAGAAATATCAGCTCCTGTGTCAATATGCTTCTGCAGATAATCATTTTGGACAGTGTTCATTGTCAGTACACATCAGAAAGCCAAAAAAGAAACAATTGATGAAGCTAAAACAAACCTGCACAAAGTCCATGTAGTCCATCCTGTAGATATGATCACCAGATAGTATCAAAACATTCTCAATGTGCCTTAGCTTCGCATCCTGCAAATGTACCAACACTAGTGCTTTTAGGACTGATTGATTTGTTTAAAAATGGCATCTTCATGCACAAATCTTACCTCAAACAACCAGATGAATTGTCTGACAGCATCTGCTGTCCCCTGAAACCATCTTTTCCCATACTGACCAGGTGTTTGTGTAGCTGCCAAAACCTAAAACCCAAATGCACAAGAAAAATGAGAACTGGTAGTGTAAGTATATGGATGAGAAGATTAAGGTACATGGGTGTAAATGTGATAATTATTACCTCCACAAACCCATCACCAAAGTTCACACCATTTGCAGAGCTGTATGTTCTTGCAATGTGGCGATGCAGGGATTGGGAATTGAACTGAGTGAGGATGTAAATCTTGTTGATCCCACTGTTGATGCAGTTGCTCATTGGGACATCAATTAGTCTGTAGCACCCTCCAATTGGCACCTAAATCCCACAAGCATAAAGAAAGAAAAAACAACCACATTAACACACTCATTACACCGCGCGTATACTAAGATATGGCCCACTCGCTTGCGCTTCACGCGAACAAAATAAAAAAAAAAAGATCTTACGGCTGGCTTGGCCCTTCTTCGAGTGAGAGGAAAAAGCCTAGTTCCTGCTCCTCCACCTAGAATTATCGACGCGACAAATTTCGGGTATGCTTGATGTTGCTCAACCATTGGTGCCTGATCAACGTTCAACCAACAACAACAACAAACTCCATCAACCAAGTTATTTATTTTGAAATTTTATATTTTTCTTATCACTAAATTACTTACCGTAGTGACATCATTATTGGGCACAATAGAGGCTTTTGTGACGTGGGGGTTGTGATGAGAAAGCTTCTTCTTCTTCAGTAAATTATTATTACCATTGGCGGGTTTCGGCCCACAAATTGAGGCTGCTTTCCAATTACCCTTTGAGTCCAGTTTCCGGCCCATGAATGGTGACGACATTATGCATCTCTGTAACTCTGCCACCACGGCCATTGCTGTCGTAAAATCTCCTTTCAAAATAGGTTTTGTCGCTGCTGCTGTGAATCTCGTTTTTCCTAACTCATCTGTACTCCATCGTCGTTAAAGATATAGTTACTATTGTTCGTAAGAGCATCAAATCATGCGCGCGTTCTAACGTATAACGCAAGACAATTTCGTACAGTTGTTGACGAACACACAAATTAAACAAAAGAATTTATAGAGAGAGAGACACAACCAAAGAAAAAGAAAGGCAAATAAGGATTTTTTTACCATGATAGTAGAGGTGGCCGTGGAAAGCATCGTCGCTATCTCAGTTCACCGCCTCACCATCTTCACTGTATATTTGTTTGTTGAACAATTGGAAATGACACAAGTTACTGCTTTTAATTTTTCTTTTGCTGCAACAAGGAATGAAAATGATATGTTTTTTACCACCCTAGTATTATGGTGTTAGGCACCCTAAGCAATTCCTTTTTTTGGTTTTTACCCTATTATATTGAAAGTATTTTAGTATTTGATTTTAATTAGTTAGAAATGCAATTTGACTTGATCCTTCTTTCAAGTTTAGTGCGGAGAGACGCGCGCGCGACAAATAAGGTGATTTCGTACTTTCTTTGTTTTGAATTATTCCCCTCTATGACATTACTAACAATTCCTCTGTTTATTTCCGATTTTACCTTCCCCACTAAGCTTTAGTCTTCCTTAATTTATTCAAAATTTGGCCATAATAATGGTATAAAGTTTTTGGGTGTTTGACCAATCATATATATATATAAATAAGTACATAACCAAAACCTGCCAATATTTTTTCCCCAACAAATATCAATCCATTCGACCAAACCTGTAAATATAATTCACAATCTAGTTTTCCTACTCGTAGAAAAGTAAAAATTCATTTTTTATCACTATGTATGAATGAACGGCCCAGACTGGTTCGATGAGCCCATAATTATGTAGGCCGCAATTCCAAATCTCATGCCTTCGTGCTTCAGCAATTATATTGGGCCGAATTAACTTTATAATTTCTAGTTCAGTGAAAGCCCAAACAAGTCAGGGATACTATTTTAGAACTTGCCACAAAACTTCGTATAAATGCCTCGCGATTTCTCCTTTTCCTCCGTAGAACCAGCAAAGGGTTTTCATCTCCATCTATCCGTCCGTTCCCCCGAAAAACCCTAAACAATGGCGGCCGTAGCAGCAACGACATCGCCCGTCGAGTCCGTCCAGTGCTTCGGCCGGAAGAAGACCGCCGTCGCCGTCACCCACTGCAAGCGAGGGAGGGGACTCATCAAGCTCAACGGGACTCCGATCGAGCTCGTGGAGCCGGAGATCCTCCGTTTCAAGGCCGTCGAGCCGATCCTCCTCCTCGGCCGACACCGCTTCAGCGGCGTCGACATGCGGATTCGGGTCAAGGGAGGCGGCCACACCTCCCAGATCTACGCCATTCGTCAGAGCATCGCCAAGGCGCTGGTTGCTTTCTACCAGAAGTTTGTGGACGAGCAGAGCAAGAAGGAGATCAAGGACCTCCTCGTCGGTTACGACAGGACTCTGCTGGTGGCCGATCCCAGGCGCTGCGAGCCCAAGAAGTTTGGTGGTCGTGGTGCCCGTTCTAGGTTCCAGAAGAGTTATCGCTGAGCTGCGGGTGATTTCGTTCTGTGTCAATTTCAGTTATGCTGGGTTATTATTATATTTTGATTCCTCAACTTTTGTTGCTTGGAGAACTGGAACTTGTTTAGTTTTTCACTCTTTCTCAAACAGGGTTTTTGGATTGTGAAGAGCGTCCTTCGTGGCCCTCCTATGAATGTTAAGGTCTAATTTGCAGCCTGGAATCCATTTAGTTTCACATATACCGTTTCGTTGGTTTCGATGAGCTCTATTGCTTGCTTGTTGAATGTGATATTCCTTTCATTGCTGCCTTTGTTAGGACTAGCCGAGTAAGCCATAGGTTAGTGTTCTGCATTGTTTTTTTGGCTGGCTGAGCTACTGTCCGCGGGTGTGGTTACGACGAGAACTTAGATCAGGACGAGCTTATTAGAAATGAGATCGTGCCCATTAGGGATGTGGTTCATTGTCTGCTTTAGCTTAGTTGCTACTTGAACAAGGGGTTTGGGGGCTTAGGGCTACAACAAACTCTAGGCATACCAGTTAATGAGCTTGCTTGTTGAATGTGATACTCCTTTCATTATCCTCTGGCGGTAGTAATTTTGTTACTACTGGCGTGCTGCCTCTGTTCGGACTAGCAAAGCAGGCCATAGGTTTAAGGTTTTGGCTTGGTTTAGGCTGCCTGTGCTACTGTCCGTTTTTTGGTTCCGATGAGAACTTAGATCGGGATGAGCTTGTAGAAACGAGACTGCCAGGTAGGGATTCGGTTCATTGTTTGCTTAGCATAGTTGTTACTTGAACAAGGGGTTAGGGTTAAAACAAACAGTTTATAAGCTTGCTTGCGCAGTAGTAGTTGAACCTTCAAAGCGAAATGGATGTTAAAGAGTAGGAGTACACCTTAAGGTGCACCATTTGTTATTTGTCATCCCTTCTTGGCTGAAACTAGAGATTTGGGTATCGATACGTGGTTGCGGCCTCAAAGTTGGAGATTTGACACTATTTGTTACTAATTCTTCCACAATCAATCTCAGCTGTACCATAAAGGGAACTTGTCTTCCACAAAACCACCAATCCTTAAATAAACCGCATTCATCCGAACCCTCAATCTTCGTCTCCCACACCATTGCATTACTATACCCGTTCGTACCTCAAGTTCATATCTAATGATTATGGCGGAAATCGACAGCTCAACAGAAGAATGCAACTAAAATCATTCAATCCGGACTGCCATTCAATTCGGGTGCCAACTGTCTTGGAACACGTTATTAATCATCGAATTTTACAATCAGCAATCGATTCAGGTGCCGACCCTCGATTTATTTGCCTGGTCTTTTAACAATTCTTGAACTACAAGGATTGTCTGCCTAGCTATCTATCTATCTACTTCATCTCATGCTAATACCAGCTAGCACACAGAGCTATTAACAACACCGAGCTGTACACACAGACACATGAACACACATTACCTAATCCGGCTATTCACGCCTTTTCCACGCCCTACTTATCGATCCTCAAGTTATTGCAGAGATGTCCTAGTTCAGGCCTACTCTTCATCCACTCTGTGAATCTTGTTTCTGTCGGCTTCCGGCTGTTGAGGTATGATCTGAACGTTATCAGAAAGAAATACCGCCTACATCAAAATGAAACATTTCTCATAAATTGCTTAGTCAGAAAGCAGTTCTGAAATTGGAGTAGGAATCATGTTAGCAATTGGCAGAGAAAACTGGTAAAGGAGGAGGACCGAACTAAGCACAATTCAATGCAACGAAGTGCTCTGAACGAATATCCTATGTGACAACCTAGAGCAAATATTTTAATTATCAAGCAAAGTTGAAAATAATGTCAGGAACAAGCACCAAGAATGCTTCTTGAATTACTCTTTCTTCATATTTCATGATGCAGTGCAAGCCTCCTAATAATCAGTAAGGCTTGCATCCAACAAAGTCAAGCTAAGATGCAATCTCATATGAAAATTGATACAAATTAACTAAATGTACAGACCTCAAGGCCTTAATGCCCATATCCATGAGGTGTGCACGTTGCTCATCATCCCCATCATGAAACTTCTTAAGTTTGTTGGTGTACCGAAGTATATCATCACGTAAATGTCCTGCTCCAGCACACCTTTTCAAACACAATCACGGAGTCAGCAACACAAGGAGAGTAAATGAACCAGAAAAGGGATATTCCATACATGTCAAATAAACTAAAGCTCCAAATAACATCACTTACTTCTCAATAACAATGTCAACGTCTGCTTTGCTCTTTGGACCATACATGAGAACTCTTGTAAGATTTAGTATGTCTCGGTAGTCGCCCAGTCTAAGAGCTTCTTCATCTGAAGATTGAGAGAGCAAGCTATCGGGCTGCAGAGATAATGGATGCGGAACAGACAGTTGCGGTCCAATATCTGATGCGAAGTTCCCTTCTGCACCGAGTAGAGTACAGATGATCGCCATTGCATAGGCCACTCCACCAAACCCAGTGTGTGAAACAAAAAGGTAACAATCTGCACCACTGTAGAGATAACTTTTAAGTCAGATTGATAACATATGGAATGACAAAAGAGAAGGCTAGATTCATGTCAAAGCAATGTATGGCAGAAATATGTACATCTTACAAAATACTTCTTATGATCAAATATCTCTTCAGTAACCAGAATTCATAATTAACATGGTAAGGAGCACAAGGATGCAATAGTACTGAAATTCATTAACTTTCCCCATAGTGATGTTATTTGGACACTCATCAAACAGTCACTTTCAGTTCATTTGCAACTAACCATCAAGCTGCACCAAAAAATCATAATGAGCAACTTGATAATCAAGAACCTTGCTACTTACTCATCCTTACGGTCCTGAATAGCATCAATATCAGAAGCCACAGCCTCCCTTTCACGGGTCAAAGGTATCCTTCTGTATGCTATATCATAGCCCTCGTCCATTAGGGCAGCGTACACCTCTGCAGGTGTCTTCACGTCCTCTGTAACGATGTTTTCCCAATAACCAACAACACTGGATTGATTTGTTGCTGGATTATACTCTTCACGATGCAAAAGCATTCGTCCACCAGAATGTCTCACTTCAGACACTATGTTTTCTTTAAGCCGCGCCTCCATGTTTTCCACCTGCAGTCGTGTTTTTAGGAAACATTGTTAGATTTATAACACTGGCAGAGGTCAAGGTTGCTCTAAGAACAAGTGAAATGTCAAAATGATGACACACCACTGGTCCGGTGATTCCAACATGCTTCAATGCATCAACAGGTTTGTTCAACTCTCCGAGGACAAACGGTGTGCCATTGATGTAAACAACGGCTTCTTCTCTGAGATCAGTCAATATCACTTTTTTAGTGGCTGATCCCACCTTAGGCATGGCTCCTAAAAATGTTAGCATCTCTTTAGCACCAGCAATGGTTGGAGTTGCCATGCTATACACTGGGTATCCATCCACCTGAAGCATACAATAGCAACGGTTTCAAAAGCAGGGACAATAGTGTTTGCTTGCTAAACCACCATAGCATGAGCGAGCATAACACACACTGAATCGAGAGACAAGTGAAGGAAGCGAAACAACAGAAAAATAAGTTGAAATGCATGCACCACCAATCCAAGGATCAAAGCCAACAACTGAATCTCAAAAGTGAAAATAACACAGGTTTTTTAGTGTGAAACTCAGCTAGAGAAAGAAGCTTTGTTCAAGAAATCCATCTATTTTGCTATCTAGGGCATATCTTAACAAGCACTTAATGGGTACGGGAGTTTGGTTGGGTAGTTCCACTAAGCTTGCATAAACATTAGTCCAAAGGCACACATATTACCAAAAAAACCTATACAGGCAACTTCCTAGAAGGCAAACCTTGAAAACATGTGGCGCCCCATGAATTTGTATGTGGCTGGATGTCCTTTGACCAGGAAAGAAGTACATTTTAAGTATGCAGCCCTTCCCCAAAACTGAACCACTTCGGGACTTGATTGTGGCCTCCATTACTGCATCTCCATGTTGAGATTCCTGTGGTGCTCTTAACCCCTCCTACATTATATGCAAAGAATAGTATTGGCATCATAAAGAGGAACACATCAACAGCAAATAAAGAATCTGAGCACTGCTTCCAAGTTACAAGGAAACACATTAAAAACTAACAGACAGGAACTCCTTTACAGACTTTTTAATAATAAGCTTCTATCCTTGTCTAAAAGAACATACATACAGGGATAGTAAAGAATCGCCCAGGCCTCAGTCTTATGCTCCATTTCATTGCTTGGACCTCAGGTCGTTGATGCAGCCAACTCTTGAAAGTCATTCTAGATTCTCCTTGACCACAAAATCCATCAAATGCTTCGCTTCCAAGATAAGCAGCAAAAGCAATCAACCGAAAATAACGCTCTAGATATTCAGCACCACGGTTCAGTGCCACTCTCCTAACTCTTGGCTCCACATGTTGTTGGTTGATCACTTTCCTATACTGCAGCACAGCTTGGCGGATGTTCTGAAGAGCAGAACATCTGTCGATGATGGCATCTAAAGCCTCACGACATTCAACCCCATTAACAAATAATCTCGTTATCTTCCATAGCAAGAGGATATCATCAATGCCAAAAGCACGACCTGGCTCCTTCTCCGTTAGTACTCCAATAGTATCAGAACTGGACCCAACATTCCCTCCGGTCTCTTCCCCACTTGAGCTGCCACCATCCTCCTCATCGTGGATCATATCATCCGGTAAGACTTTAATTGGTTTTCCATAGTCTACTCGCCGTTTCACAAGACAGGCAATGACTGTACCCGTAGTGGTCCTTCCCCTTCCCATCTGTATTTGGAGAAAAGGCATTCCAGTAAAATCAAGATCAGAGACAAATCCAATACAAAATCACATCTAATAAACTAACTGAGTTAGTGAACAATCAACCTGACAATTGAAGACAAAAGCAGTATCCTGAGAAGCAGAAGCAATATTTGTTGCCAATATGTCGAAGTCAGAGCTCTTGGGAGCTTTACCATCAGTGATAGGAACACGGGCATATTTAATGGGAAACCCATCAGCTTCTAAGCATTTGAAGACCTCCAGTGGAGTCTTCACAGATTCATAATTCACATGCTCCCAAGCGTCAAATATTTGGCCATCCTCTGTTTCATGAATGACCATTATTGCACCACCATAACGTTCAGACTCTCTCAGTATATCTTCTTTCAACCGAGCTTCCATTCTCTCTACTCTCTTACGATCAATTCCCTAGATGCACAACCATTATTTCAAGTGAATATGAGAGCAATGATGGGTGTGTAAATGGAAAAATTGAATGCCAAGCAACACAAAAAAATTCTATGTCGCATTGAATCATTAGGTAGAACGAAATTATACTTGCAGTTGGACGGTTAAGATTACACAAATTATCATTGGTTTTTTTGTAGGAAACATATCATTAATTGGAAGCTAATAGCTATGCATTGGTCAATGCGGAAAAGATCCCTTCCTCCCAACTGATACCAAAATATGAAATCATCCCACAGAGTGAACGAGAATAAGTGCTTGCAACAGTGTCTATGAATGCTTGTCTACATCTAGAACTGTAGGTTCCTATGATTGCTGGTATACAACTGGATTGAATCGATCTGGTTCACATGATACAGTCCTCAATCAACAATCAGAAATCAATTCAAGGATAATAGATCAGCACCGAGTATGACTTCTGCATTCAAAGATTATAAACTGTAATCATTACCGAATACTCCAGCATGTTTTTGTATGGTCTTTCAACTTCACGGAGAACAAATGGTTTCCCATTGATGTAGATAACAGGTTCTTCTCTCATGTTGTGCCAGAAAACTGGCCGACGGCCTTTAGAACTGCCGATCCTCTTAATGACCGAGAGAATACCATCTATTGTGGGATTCGCAACGCCATAAACTGGAAACCCTGGAACTTCTCGGAAATTGGGTGCACCCTCCACCCTCTCCGGTAGATTAGTATTTTGGCAACCTGGACAGTGGTCACTTTTCAAAACGGTTTGACTTCCTAGAACCTCTCCATCCCTCAATGCAGCAACAACCCCCATCTCATAAGGACGACCATCAGCAGATTCAGCAATCTTCATCAGAGATGGCTTCGAACTTGCATATCCAAGTGCACCCATGGGATCTCGTCTGACCAATCTGGAAGAAACAATAAATTTCCAAAAGAAGTCGGTAAATCAAAGTTTACGATTTTTAGCATTCCATTAACTTAAGAAACTCAGTCAGAGATGTGCATATCTGTACAACCATGGAAGTGTATGCTGGAAGAACAAGATAGCCTACTATGATCAAATATCACACCAAGCCATTAAAGTAAAGAATGTCAAAGAAACATTGACAATAAGCATCTTGAAGCTTATAAGATATGTTAGTGCTGAAACTTGGAAGAATGGAAATCTCTCTTATGCATAAAAGCTAAAGCTAAAAAACATGTGCCTTGAATATTATTTTAATGACGGCGACTCTTGCTCCCCGGGTGGGTTTGTTTAATTGCGATAAAGCCTTGAAATCAAGATCAACAGTCTCAAAGGAATATGTGCCAATAAGAGCAACAGGAAACTTTAAAAGGCCTATTGTTAGACAGTGTGCTACCTCCGAATAATGCTGTACAACTCTGGACGAGCTTTCATCCAGTCGGCAAAACTGCTATGACCAAACGAACTAGAGCGAAGGGCATCTCTCTCTGAGTGAATATATACAGCAAAGCAGATAAGAAAGTAATATCTTTCCAAGTATTCCACGAAAAATGAAAGTGACGCCTCCCTCTTCATTTCATCGGGTTGACGAAGAATACTATTGCGATATGTAGCAATTGCTTCCCGCAGGTTCTGTAGTTCAAACACTTGATTTAGGAGAAATCATAGGAGGAAACACAAGAGGTCATATTCTTCCTACAAGTCTATTCAACACATATTGAAAAGTTTGGCCATTTACCTGCATGGAAGCACACTTGTCAATGACTTTGTCCACTTGTCTTTTTCCTTCAACACCACCCTGATTACATGTAGTTTGTCAATTATTTCTCATGAAAATACAAGCTGTCGCAAGAGTAGAACACCAAACTGAAGCACAGTAGTACCTCGAGAACTCGCGTCAAGCTTCTTATTACGGCATATTCTCCTCTACGAATTGCCTCCTCAGAGTTAGGCACATTATCATTCACAGCAGAACCAGAGTCACAAACTCTACCAACTGAATTGGTTCTTGGGATACCTAATTTACATTAAAATGTGATAATCAGTTACCTACATTTCTCTGCAATGTTTAAGGTGAACAGATAAGCTAAGCAAGTCTGTTCCAAGGTTTCAAAGTTATGGAGTATCTAGATCCTGTGAAAGACAATTTAAGATTCGTCAGTGTCAGTCAACTAGGTCTAGGATTTTACTACACAAATGCAAAGTTACACCAAGTTATGGTTTCTTCATTCTTGACATTTTTCAGCTCCATTTGGATTAGGCAACAAACGTCATATACATCTTCAAATTGTTTGTACTCGAAATGAAAGCTAGAGGATGGAGTTCTTCAAACAGACAACATAAGAGGAAGAGAACAATCCAATAGCAGACTCAAAACACTGATGCAAACAGACTACTTTCTTCTCTTACTAAATATTCAGCCTTCTGTGTAGTTCATCCAAGTCTGCTGATCAGACATAACCACCAAGTGCTACTTCAGTTTCATTCATATACTAAGTTCACAAAAGAGCCGTAGAAAAGGACAAGCTCCAGGTATTAATATCTCAAGCACTCCTTGTGCACAGTTTACTAGGGGAATCAAGTATCTATTTCTATTCCCAACTTTACCCAATCCTTGCAAGTGGTGCAGAAAAGGAAAGGAAGCCTATGTAACTTATAACTGGAAACCCAAATTGCAAATTTTATAGTTGGCAAAAGTTGGTTTTCACATTGAAGAATAATACCCACTCCTATAAGTGTGGTCAAACAGCAATATTCATCGGAGTAACCAACAGCACAAAGACAGGAAACCTTTACAAGTTCAGTGAGATCCACATTAGAGGAGACAAACAACATTAGCCCCCTCGGTTCAAACCTTGGGGCCAACAATCACCCTTACCAAATAAAATAAGAAAGATAGATAATAGAAGTACCAGAAGCTCCCATTCGGTTAAGGTAAACCAAAGTGGCTATCACCATGCCAGTTGTTGTCCGACCGCGTCCCATTTGACAATTGAAAATTATATCTGAAGTCAAATCTGTCCGGTAAATTCTATCAACCTGAAGGAAGTAGTAGTAACAAGAAAAATTAGACAATCCAGCAAAGCAACCATATCCACGCCGATAATATAGGGAACCATAAAATTTAGCCACTCCCAATGAATAGGGCTGAACATGGACACCTGTCGAATTAAATTTTTTAAGTTAAAATTGAAGGAAACATAATAAAACCATCAATAACAATTGCAGTATAACTGAAAACTACGGATTTGGTCATGAGAGACAGCTGTAAATATTTTGCCGTGTTCGTGTTCCATCAACCAAATTTTTATGAGACCATTAGGAAATCCACCTATGAACCATTCACATATGCTGCATTCCATAATGTTTCAAAAGTCATTACATTGGTCAGACCAGAAGTGTTTCCAGAGCATGCACATACGCATTTCTCAAACTCAGATTTCGGTAAAAGAACTAAATTAGCTCAATAAAAGCTTTCGGGCACCTTAAGGTTGTGAATCCCTCAACAAGCAGTATCTTCATAATCAGAGCCTAGAGTTTGTTTTACCAACAACAACAACAACAAAAAAAGAGAGCCTAGAGTTGTAATAAGTCTGCAGAAGGATATTGATTACATGAAGCCATGTTATGCAATCTTTCCAAGATCCTTCGTAATAAGATCCTAGAGTTGTAATAACTCTCCGCAGATGGAAGGATATTTATCACATGAAGCCATGTTATGCAATCTTTCCAAGATCCTTTATTAAATCCCATCACATGCCCTCCTACTGTGATTCGAAAGAGAAAAAGGAATATTCTTCTTAAGGCCGTCGCATTCCTTGAAGCTGGCATGAAATATTCTTCTAATGCACATATTTTCCAAAGGACTAGTGGATAATCAACGTGCATCACAGGCTATGCAACAAATTTCCACAATCTTGTTGAGAAAAACTTGTCTCGCTTGAATATTTTAGATGCATTATGAAATAAGAAGTAGAAATGTTTCAAAAGCAACTTAGAGAATAAACCTTTGTGAGGGCTAAAAGGTTCAGCTGCAGCGCAAGTTATACCAAGTAGCACACAAGGTATTACGTACTAAGGTTAAAGACATGCCAAGTTTATCTATCGTGTAACGCTTGTGTGGATCTTTAGCTTTGAAGAGAATTAAATGAAGTAGAAACGGCCAGTTATGGTATCAAAATTCGTTCAATAATATATATATAAGCCACAACTAGGAGATTGACCTTAGATATAAGAAACAAGCTGGACAATCGAATAACCATTTAATCAAGGATCTAGAAAAGTATATAACAAAAAACTCACTAAGATATCAAAATCAGTCTCCTCCGGTGATTTTTCATCAGTTATAGGAACACGCTCATAGTCAAAGTGGTAACCTTCCACTTGCAATTCTTCATAGACCTACATCACAAACCAGATTCATGACAATAAGTCAGAAAATGAAAAAGTAATATTGTTTTATAACAAAGCAAGAACGAATTCTGCTGGTTATGCCTCTAGTGGTGTCTTCACGGAATCACCCGAAACAGGCTCCCACTGGTCCACCATCTGACCATCTGGTAATTCATCCGTAACAAGAATCTTATTGCCATATCTGTCGTGTTGGATAACAAGGAAATTTAGTCACTAATGAACCTAAAATACAAGAAAACTACACAGTAGTTCAGGTGAACGTAAAATACATGAAAACTACACAGCAGTGCAGGTACAAGTGACAAGACAAAGAGATTACCTAGCAGCTTCCATCAGGATATCCTCCTTCAATCGAGCCTCCATTTGTTCAACCCTAGACCTGTTTATTCCCTAGTTCAATTTAACAAGTTGAAGGTGCAATAATATCAGATGTTCAAACCTTACAAATATACTATGACGATAAAGTGCATGCAAATAGCTCAGCGTTTACTCCCACAAAATATTTCAGTCATAAAAAATGTCTTGATAGTGCAACCTCAGAATTAGCACATGATCAAACAAAAACAGACTCACCAACTGCACCACATTAAACATTTGGACCTCTTTGAGTTAGTTATTTAGCAATTCGAAAATTACAGTCAACCAAGAGTGTCAGGGACAAGTAATAACCATCAGTAACAAACATGAGGATTTTGGAGTATGTTAATGAATGCATAGATATTTTAACATCACGAAAATATAAAGCAGTTTCAGCAAACTAGTGACAGAAGAAGAACAAACAGTGTATAGTCTATATAACTTACTGTGTACTCAAGGTTGGAGAAGGGCCTTTCTACGTCACGTAATACAAATGGACGTCCATTTATATACATCAACTGCAATGGAAATGGAGCGGAGTTATGAAAGAGAGTTGAAAAGTAATGTTTAAACATAAGAAACCACAATACAATGTAGTAAACAAAGAAATTGTCACAAATCCAACTGGTACTTTTCACAGAATTCAGAAGGACAATAATTTGTTAACATAAATTAATAAACAGAGCATGAGTATTTGAGCTCAGAATATAATGATCTTCCTATAGATGGGGGGACCTAAAGAAACACTCTTCAATGATGAATCATGTTCACAAGCTTCATAATAGCATCCTTCTGATATGTACTTTTATTGTATGCTCTAATCAGAATCCAGTTGGACGTATAGAACAACTGAAACCTCAAGATCAAAATAGTATTAATTGTCCACATAATTTACGGTGGTTACAGAATTGTAGACATGGATACGGTAATTAGAGTAACTACCGTTCTCATGTCTCAGGTCGATTTAACATATTCGTGGTCCTGACGTCCTTCTAAAAATGAGGTTGATGAACGATGCTTCATGAGATGTGAATCATTACACGTATATATTAAGGGGAAATTCCATGCACGTGATAACGACTGATTATGGCAGAAAAATAGTTCACTGTCATCATTCTTCTAGGTCAGACAAGGGAAAAACATAAAGGTGTTTCTTCTTCTTTTTTCGGCATAAATTGAATAAATACTGCTTCTGAGGCTACAAGTTCTTCTGAAGTAAATGAATATCTATAAGAGATCAAGCAGATGATAACCAGCGTCAAGTAAGATGCATATTCTAACCAAACCCTAAAGAATAAGCCATGGAGATGGATGCATACCGGTTCCTCGCGAAGGTTAAACCACAGAACTTGGGCTCGCTTCCCATCTTTCTTAGCTCGTATGTGCTTAATAACATTACGGATCCCCTCTACGGTTGGAATCGCAACACCGTGGACAGGTAAGTTGTCAGCCTACCATGGGAAATAACAAAAGGGTTAGATGGAAAGATGGCTTAGAAGTGAGCTGGAGCATCCAGCAATGTAGATACCAGGAATCCAGAAACTGCTTATAAAAACCTACAAAAAGCTGGGAAAACATCCTGTTTGGAGCCCGGGAAACGGGCATCCAATACCTAGCAGCATGAGCCCGAATTCAATACTACAAAACCCTAAGAACTCAGTTCTGCCAAGTTATACTAACCCCAACGGAAGTACCGAGTGCAATTATGATGAGTTTACAGTGCCGAAAACAATTGGCGAGTCTCAGTTACATGACATGTAGTCTAATAAAGAAGCGACACAAATGAAAGTTGTGAGTTCACGCACATGAATTGCAAGCCTTTTAGCCGATTCTCGTAAGAAAACCAGGGAAATGCAAGAAGAGCATGTAAGAGAAACGGGAAGAAACAAGCGGCCCAACTCCGCCTTCTCCAGAGAACAGAAAACAGGAAGGAGAGAATGCAATCATAAAGAAGAACCGAGGAACCTGGCGGTAATTGGGAGCGCCATCAATGTGAGGAGTTAAGCGCTTGTTCTGGCAGCCAGGGAAATGGTCGCTCTTAAGAATGGTCTTCTTGCCGAGGACTGATCCACCTCGGAGCTTCATAACCAGCTCCGGCTCCTTGGGCATCGACATCCCTCAAGCCGACAAAGAACTCTCCGATTCTCAGCAGCTAAAGACGCACAAACAACAACTCCACTTTTTCCTTGCTGAATTCGTCGATTCTCAACCGAATATCCCGAGTCGGGTAGTTCTGCTACCGCCGCCGCCGGGCACAATGCCTGCCGATGACGGAACAGTGAGAGGAAAAGCGGAGAAGAAATGAACCGAAGGCGGAATGTACAGAGAATTTGGGAAGGAAAACGTGAGGACGAAAGGAACGAGGAGGGGGAAGGATAATTGATTGGACAAACCGGACAAAGGAAACGGAGGAAGAGGAAAAGAAACTTTTTTCTACAAAAAGGAGAAAAAAAACTTTTCTAAATCCAGCTTTGTAGCCGACCCATCGGTTTGCTCGTTTGTTGAAATTATTTTGGATATTTAATATATGTAGTTATTTATCACATTTCTAAAAAAATAATTTACGGTTTGTGATCTTAATAGTCAATATATTAATCTATAATCCGAAACTACCCGAAACCGAATTGGTTGGATCAATATTTGACCCGAAATAAGCCAATCAATATGATCCGACCCGTAACCTGAAACCCCTACCCGATTGTCAGGTTCAGGTTGATTAAACCTTTTTTTTTGTTGAATTGATTGAACATTTTTCAAAACATTTGCAATCGTGGTTTATGAAATCTTAGTGTATGTATTATGTAAACATTTATCCACCAAAATACTCAAATAATTATCATAGTTAGACTACCGCCAACCGATACACTCAAATTGATTATCTTATAAAATATATTATGAAATTTTTATTCATTTGAAATTTATGGCATAGGTTCCAAATTCCAATACACAACCTCCATATTTTTAGAACTACAAAACTTGATCGAGAAGGCTATTGTCGGAGGAGGCAAGATTTGACGGTGAGATTTACATATGAATAAGAAGGGAAAGTATGCTTTTTGGTATATCTGGATGGATTTTTGGGAGGTGCATATCTCCTTTTGGTAATTATTAGGCTTTCCATATCTCATATGAATTTGCATATTTCATTCGTTTTACATTAGATTTTTTTTAATGCATACAAAATAAGTTTTTTTTGCGCTCTACAAGATGACATCTGTAACATCTTAGGCAAATCCCACATCGACAAAGCACGGGAGAGATTCATGGTTCATAAGTAGGAAACCGACCTTAACTGACAAGACGCGTTTTGGGGTGAAATGGAGGAGTTCTTGGGGAAAGGGTTCGGGATGTTACAACATCTATTTTGATATCTATGGAGCAAAAAAAATTCACATCATCTAATTGTCATGACATTAGATATGATATGACAATAGTATGATGATGTTGTCAGTCTTACCATTGTGGTAAGATTATGGTATGACAGTGGTAAAATGGCATTATGGAGTCTCACTATAGTGGTATGATGTTGGTACGACAATGATAAGATAATATGGGGTCTTATCTTGAGCAAAAATTATTGATATCATCATATACTATTGTCATATTATGGAATTATCATACTATTATAGTAATTATATGATGAAACCTTAGCATGACCAAACTTCTGGTAACAAAGGAACAATGGCAGCAAAACCAATGGATATCGACCAAGTTATGGAGTTCGAGTTGGAGGGTGTTGAAGAAGGGAGTATGAAAAGGGGCAAAATTGAGCTAGATTAGGTGGCTTTTCATGGAGAGTCCTCCAAGTGTGAGAACAATCCAGAAGATTGTCCAAAGTGCCAGACAATAATGGGAGAAAGTGACTGTGATGGAGGCAGAGCTGGGATTGCTGCAGTTCTTGATCGAGGATGAGTAGGAGAAAGAATGGGTTATTAACCGAACCTCGTGGCCAGTGTCACATGTGGTAGTTGACATGGTGCTTTGCACATGTGGCGTGTATGGAAGACGAGAAGTATAGAGATGCCTCTAGGATTCTCCACCTTTATGAGCATTATGGTGCCCTTATGAGCCACATTATGGGTGACATTATGAAAGTGCGTTATGGGGGGACTTAATAGGTGTAGTAATCGGAGGGACCATTATGAGAGGGCATTGATGCCTTGTATGTAGAGAGACCTATATAAGGAGTCATCTCCCTCACTCGTAGCTCATTCCATCATTTTTTAGAGTAATACACACTAGAGAGTTCTCTCACTTCCTTTGTCTTTCTTACTTTCTTTGTGAGCTTGTGAGCTTGAGAGAAGGCTGCTTAGTTCTCTAACGGAATTAAGAGCTAAGATCGTATGACCGAGAGTAAGGTCGTGACAAGTGGTATCAGAGTCTGGTTAGGCTTGGTGCTAACAAAGAAGCAAGCCAAAACGAAGAGGAAGAGCCTCACCAAAAATGTTGAGATCGGAAGGTTTTTATGTTGGTGACAAACAACGTGGTAGAGATTCCACGAAGAGCTCCAGGACAAAGACTGACAAAATCAAGCACTCGTGACCCTTTGGCGGCTCTAGAGAAACGCGTCTCTAGAGTGGAGGTGAAGGTGACCGAAGATGTTGTCGTCATGGAGGATTTGGGAACTAACTTCAACCAAATCCAAGGCGATGTTCAAGGTATGACGGCTCGGCTTACGAGCTTGGAGATCGGCAACGATGGGCTACGTGAAGAGCTTGTGGCCCTCATCAACAACACCATCTCCAATTCCATGAGCAACGCCATTGAAGTTGTGAAGGAGACAGTTCAAGTAGATTTGGCCATCGTTATCGTCTACTACTAGTTATATACCTTATATCAGGGATAGATTTATAGATCTAATATATCACAATGAGCTCGTTCCTTCTAAGCAAAATTATTATAAATTACTAGTTATACCTTATATCAGTGATAAATTTATAGATCTAATATATCACAATGGGCTCGTTTCTTCTAAGCAAAATTATTATAAATTTAAATGAGATGGTACTAAAAGTGATTTAGATCACAACGAACTCATTCCATCTATCTAAAATTTAGAAATCCAAATTTGAATGATGAAGATAAAAAAAAAAACTAGAAGAAATAAAAAAAATTATTTTATTCTCACCCCTCAAATTCCACGCCGCTTCAAATCAAGAGTTCAAATCTGATTATGCATAACCATTCACCATATCTTTGACCGAGTGTCTGGATTGCTTACAACCAAATCTAATCGACTGATTAAACCATTAGAGGCAACAAAATCTTATTAAAGCTCTTCATTCCTCCGCATCTGACTCTCACAAAGGTCATGCGCTTTCATGTACAATACACCAGAAAAACATAGGACGCAGAAAAACCATTAAAGCATCTCAATCGCTATGTTGCCAAAAATATCCTTCATCTGCTAGAGAAAGAACTACTACCACAGGTAATTTTCAGAATTCACCCACCTGGAAATGGGAAGCCTCGATGTTACACCATTGCAAATTCGCCTCTAATCTAATTATTGTAACGTTCACAAGTTCTTGTAGTCCGGATTGTCACGAAGACCCAGCTTTGAAAGAACCATACAGTACGAGTCCCAGTCGGTTCTCCTTAGATACTTCAACAACTTCTTCCTCTTTTGGACCATTTCCTGAAGACCCTTCCTTGAATGCTTGTCCTGCACCACATCAGAACAGTAAAATTTTGGCAGAACCGGTAACTACGACACACACTCGATAGGGCGCACAAGTTTTCGGCTGAGACATCAACCAAGTTAAAGGACCTTGCAGCCAAACAAGGTAGCAAGCCAAGATTGTTTATTGTGGCACAAACTGAAGAGATGTGAATGTTTGTTTCCGTCCTACCAAATAAATGGTAATACCGAAGTATCAGCTTTGCATTCTTTCTCACCTTTTTGTGGAGAACTGAGGATAAATGCTTGATCTTCGTTGTAAGTTGCGCAACTGCAAGAGTCCAGAGAAAGAACATCAAGTTTATAAACAACAGTGTCATCAATGGGGAGAATATTAGTCACAGCTTAAAAGTGCCAACTCCCATCAGCATGTTCTAAGACCAGAAACATACGAGCACAGAAGATGTAAAGATTTTGAGTAAATAAACCATTTTTTCAACTTACCCACCTTGTATAATTTTACATGTTGGGGGGGGTACCAAAAGCAATCTATTGGTAGCATAAAAGTAGTAAAGAAGGCTCCTAGGAGTCCTAACAACACTCAAGATTGGTCATTCCTAGCTCGATGAGAGGACTTCGTATAGTCCCTGTTTGGCCATACTGTTCGTTGGACTTCGACCTAAATGTGTAATTCAAAATGTATGATTTCTTTTGGTTGCATTTTCATGGATGAGCTGGTGTCACAATACCATTTTCATTATCTAATACTAGGACTTATGTGCAACAGATGAAGCACACAGACACAAGTTCACTTTTTTAAACAGCAGAAAGGCTTGAGATTCTATTTCATCGAAAACCAGTGTACATGGATATTTATATGAACAAAATCCAAACACAAAATAGCTATCCATCAAGCAAAACATAATTCTTCTTTTCAGATCCATGACGGCCTAACCTGGCATATTCCCTACAGTGTTTATCTTTTAATATTTTTTTAGTATTTATACTACCACAGATATTCTATCTGTGGGACGAATAAGAAAAACAAACATCCTACTACACTGTTTATATATTACTAGGAAAAAACAGATTAACCTCCTTGGAAATTGGCAGCTACAAATGATTAAATTTAGTAACCATGCATCTCTAAAGAGGGAATGGGGAAACCATGGCGAGTCAGCAGCCGAGCTGATAATATATAACAGATACCGCAAATAAAACATTAAGTAAAGAGGGCAGCATCCATTCTTGAGTAACATGGATTGAAATTAATGTCAATAATATGTCAAATTGGTCTCAAGGTTTCATAGGGTATTTGGATGCTTTCATCCACGGCATCACTAGATTAAACCCTTGCGACAAAGTCATAAAATCAATTACTTAAGTCAAAAGCTAAAGATGGATATACACGATACGCACCATTCTCATCCAAAACCCAGCTCTACTAATCAATAAACCGACATAGAATGGTACATCTAGAATCCCCAGTCTCAAGATCCAAAAAACCTAATTCATCATAGATAGTGCATGCTATTTGAAATTTCACAAAAGCATCAACTCAGGATAGAAAAGTATTGAAAGGGTGACAGAAAACCATTACCTTGCACCCGGGCAGATCCACAATCTGACTCCGATGCTTTGAACTCCTCCCTAACTTGTGCAAGCTCAAGTTTCATTTTCTCCTGAGAGGACATGTTATCTGGATGGAAATACTAAAAAATTCCATCCAAAAATCAGAAAACAATATCAGAACAATAACGGAAAAAAGTTGGTACTCCAAAACAAGATTCAATAGTTCAGTTGTCCTTAAAGGTTACCATATAAATTGCTAAGAAATAGAAATATGGGCTGGCTATCTAAATTAGCAACCATATCAAGAGTAGTAGAGAAAAAGGGATCCTGCCTTCTCAACCAAGTGCTCTTTTGGGATCGTCAACTGATAATCAGGAGTTATGCCGATCATACTCGCAATCCTAAAGTTTGAGCCTGTAGAAAACAAATTCAGCCAATAAATGCCAGAGATCACATCGATTTGTCCGGGTCAAGTTCTGTAAAGCCAAGCAAAAGAATATGACAGTTAACCACTCTACACATAAACAACGTGAAAGTCATAGGGGCAAATATTCAAAACCACCCTCCAGGTTCGGAGACCATGTTGTATAAGCATATTCAATCCGCCAAGATACGAGAATCACTAGCTCAACTAAGTCAGATGGTGAGGCCACATGACCCAACCATAAGATTGAATGTGGAATCACATTGTAGTATAATCCACAGACAACAAGCAACTCCCTTCCTAACTTCATTTTCAAGCATCACCAATCACTTCCTATGACGCAATACCGATACCCTCCACAACATCAATCCCCCCATTTTCTTTCCCGACGTTACCCAGCAATGATAATTCAAATAACTCCAAGATAAATGGAACTACAAGAGATTATTAACTTTCGAGACTAGTTTTAGCATACTCACTTGAGCGCTCATTTTCCTTCTCCCGCATGGTTGCCACCGCCTCCAAACCTGCCCTCATCTCCTTCATTGGTCCGACGTCACGTTTCTTCTCCAGCTCCCTCAATTTACTCAATCTCTCACTCAACTCCTTCAACGAAAACCACCCCTTCTGCCCTTGCTTCTGGCCGGGCCGCAATTTCTTCAACTCCTCCCCTAGCTCTGTATAAGCATACTCCTCGGTAATGCCCATTCTTCCAATCTCATTTGCTCTATCCGGCCGCTGCAGCGTCATACCTCCCAGAGTACCGCCGCCAAACCTTGTTGAACTCGCCTCTCTTGCAGCTCTCTTACCAAAGATGCTTCCAGTACTCCACGACTGAGTCGAATCTGCCCTTCTATTGTTGGAGCCCGGACGCTTAGCGAGGGCCCCAAGACTTGCTCTGATATGCTCGAAAGACAAAGAAGTGTTGGCGCCGGTAAACCCAGATTGAACGCCGCCGTCGCGATCACCTTCAGCCGCTGTGTTCCGCTGGTACAGCTTTAGAAACGATATCTGCTGTCGCGGCTGCTGCTGCTGCTGCCCTTGCGCTGGGTTAGGGGGAGGAGCAGATGACCTTTGCCCATATTCTCTGAGACTCTCTCTGATGTCCAAATAGGGACCCGCGGCGGGGCTTCTCGAGGGCGGCGAATTGGATCTGACCTGGGCTAGGTTCTGCGGCCGCCACATCTCTTCTTTGTGCTTGAGGCTCGCCCTGACATCTCTGAGAAACGAGGTGGCTGAGGGCTTGGTTTCGGGAGGAGGCTGGGGATCCGAGAAGGCACCGCCGTCGTCGTCGGGAGGACCGGTGGATGAGGGAGGAGAAGAAAAGGAGGATGAGGGAGAGAGGAATTGGAGGAGAGAAGGGTTGGTGAGCGGCCGCCTACGGGCTCTGTAAAGCGTGAGCCTCATTGAAATTAGCGCAGAAGCAGGAAGGGATCTACAAGGAAATGGAAGACGGAGAGGAAGAAGAAGAAGAGAGCTCTGGTTCAGTGTTTGGATGAGAGACGGTGGTTTTGGGCAAGGGTTTTACGCCACTTTCACAGGGAAAGGATGGAGTGCCAGTTTATGACCGAAACCGAAGGTGAATGAGCCCACGATTCTTATATGTTATTTACGGGAAACAGGTTTTTGGCCCGCTCGGTTTGGGCCCGATTCTTGGGCTGCAGTTTCAGTTGGGCGGAGCGATCTGGTTCCTCGCGAACTTCATACATGGGCTTGCTGTGTTTCTTTGGTTGCCCGGGCAAGATGTTATGACTAGAAATGTTGGTCGGTTCGGTTCAGTTATAATCGTAATCATTTATTCAGTAATTGGTTGATCGTTAATCAATGTGTGCTTAACACTAACTGCATCGTTTATGTTAGTCGATTAGTTGATAACCGAGTGGTCGATTATCGGTTGATCATTTTACATGGAACCACCATCAATCATCAACGGCCACAAAAGAGAATAATCCTTCCTAAAAGAGAAGATGAGGAAAGTGACATAGAGACAACACAACAGCACATTAATTGGGATGTTAAGTAGAAGAATCCAAACTCATCCGAGAGTTCTCTGCTCAACATAAGTAAACCAACGGATATATAAACTACCCACAAGATTGACTTCATCGAAGCAGCCCTGTCACGAATATCACCTTGTCGGCTTTCTCTTCCAAGCCATAGAAGATCATCAAATCCCTGTCATTGTTAGACAGCTTCCTCAATGCCGTTATAATCTCAGCTCTACTGAACCCTTCAAGCTCCTCCAGCGTTTTCAGCAGATTGGCTCTCTTCTGGATAAGGTCGTCGCTCTCACCAAGTGCTCTAGCGATGGTTTCCACTGAATGCTTGATCACTGTGCGAAACTCGCTCATCTCACCCACAACAAGGTCAATCCGATCATCTACAGCTTGGGCACTCTTCCTCTTCTTCTTTCCTGATGTCCCAGCGGTCGAAGCTGTAGCACTTGAAGGCTGCATTTCCTGTGCTTCTAACTCTGCATTGAGTTCAGCAACCACAGCCTCCTCTTTCCCTATGTTACTCAAGCAACGATAATTCGAATAACTCCAAGAGAAATGGAACTACAAGAAATTATAAACTTTCCGAGACTAGTTTTAGTTTACTCACTTGGGAGCCAATTTACCTCCTCACCCTGCCGCGTCAACTCCTCGAACGGTGACCACCCTTCCTGCCCTTGCTTCTGCTCCGGCCGCAATTTCTTCAGCTCAGATGTCCCTGCGGTCGAGGCTGTATCACTTGAAGTCTGCATTTTCTGTGCTTCTAACTCTGCATTAAGTTCAGCAATCACAACCTTCTCCTTTCCCTATGTTACTCAGCAACGATGATTCGAATAACTCCAAGAGAAATGGAACTACAAGAGATTATAAACTTTCGAGACTAGTTTTAGTTTACTCACTTGGGAGCCAATTTACCTCCTCACCCTGCCAGAGCACCTCGATAAGTGACCGCCCTTGCTTCTGCTTCCGCCGCAATTTCTTCAGCTCAGATGTCCCGGCGGTCGAGGCTGTAGCACTTGAAGTCTGCATTTTCTGTGCTTCTAACTCTGCATTAAGTTCATCAATCACAACCTTCTCATTTTTTCTTGATGTCCCGACAGTCGATGCTGTAGCACTTGAAGTCTGCATTTTTTTCTTCAGTGCTTCTAACCCTGCATCGAGTTCAGCAACCACAGCCTCCTCTTTCACTATGTTACTCAGCAACGATGATTCGAATAACTCCAAGAGAAATGGAACTACAAGAGATTATAAACTTCCGAGACTAGTTTTAGTACACTCACTTGGGAGGAGGAACTTATCTATCTCGTAGAGATTCTCGCTTGCACTTATCGCCGGTTTCAAACCTAGCCCCGCCCTCTTCTTTGGTTTGTTGTCACGGTCCTTCTTGAGGATCAAGGCCTTGATTTCGTTCGAAAAGTCCACACGCCGTGGACTTGGCTTATCAAGGAGTCTCTTACCGATGTTCAGAGAGGGATCCGCGGCGGAGTTTCTCGAGGGCGGCGAATTGGATCTGACCTGGGTTGGGTTCTGCGACCGCCACATCCCTTCTCTGAGGAATGAGGTGGATAAGGGATTGGTTTCGGGAGGAGGCTGGAATTCCGAGAAGGGACCGCCGTCGTCGAGAAGAGTTGTGGACGAGAGAGAAGAAGAAAAGGAGGATAAGGGAGAGAGGAATTGGAGAAGAGAAGGGTTGATGAACGGCCGCCTATGGGCTCGGTAAAGCGCGAGCCTCATTGAAATGACCGTAGAAGCAGCAAGGGATCTGCAAGGAAAAAGGAAGACGGAGAGGAAGAAGAAGAGCGCTCTGGTTCGGAGTTTGGAAGAGAGACGGTGGTTTTGGCTCTTAGGGTTTTACGCCACTTTCACAGGGGAAGAAAAAAAGGGACCGGGAGCGAAAAAGCGATGAAGGTGAATGAGCCCAATCCTAATAAATTTTATTTTATAATAATTAAGAATGTTACGGTAAACAAGTTTAGGCCCGGTCTGTTGGGCCCGATAATGGGGCCTGCAGTTTCAGTCGAGCAGAGTGATCTGGCTCCTCGCGGGCTTGATGTGTTTCTTTGACTGGGCTACTTGTGCTTTGCTTTCCAGAATGGGCATGGTGGTTCTTTGGTTGCAGCCTTGTGGTTGGGTAGGGGGTGTGCAACGATCCGGTCCGTACCAGATTGTATCAGATCGAATCGGTATTTTGAAATGGACTGTATCGAATCTAGTAAAATGCGGTCCGGTCGTTGGTCTATGAATCTTATAATTACGAAAGAAAATGTGGACCGAATGGATATTTGGACCGGAACAAACCCAACCATATGGACCGCATGCAACGATAATCCGGTCTATGGTCCTAAAATATCTTTTATTGATGGGCCACAGTTATCAAGTATTATTGAATTTGTTCCGGTTCGGACTGGACCGAACCGTTGCACACCTCTAGCAGGAATAAGGCATTACAACATTTCATTTTGATTACTGTTTAATTATGGATTGATCACAATCAATGTGGATTTAAACATAAAAACTCTTGAGTACTAAAATTTAACTTTTAATTAACATTTTTAGGATTTATGTGCAAAAAAAAAGGCTGCTACTAAATCTTAATATCTATTATGTTTAGGTACCCAACCGTAATTAGCAAATATAACACAAATTTATTGGAGTATGAGACCTGAAAATTTTGTTACATGGGTAATTACTAATTACAACAACACTTTATAATTAATAACAACACTTTTATAATTAATGTTCGCAAGGTGCTAAGTGCTAACACTAATGATGTTAGCATCCTATCCGGCCCCATGAACCATCATATAGTCTTCATATTACCATGGTGTACATTGTGCCAAAAACACCTTGATTAATGTCTAATTTTTTGTATCAAAATATATAAAATGTATGTCATTTTACAGAGTATAATTAATTTGATTATTCTGTAAATTTTTTAAAAAAAATTCGAGTCGAGACAAATGAAATATACTCTATAAAATGTTGATGACACGAACAATTGTTCAAGACATAACTCTTCATTACTGGCCAAATCTCCTCCTAAGCCAAAGCACAGTGAATTTGAACAATATCAGTGCTTACCCGATATTATTCCATTCCATTTCCATCTCATGACATTTCTTGTTTTGGAAGGATTAAGGAAGGCTCCCTGGCTTCATTATGCATTACACTACACGGGTATCTTTAACCACGCCATAGCTGTGGATACATACATCATCAATTATCGATTATCGGATCGTTCCAATTTTATCGGATGTCCCCGAAGGAACTACATCATCAATTATCAACTGCCAATACTAATAATATCCATCTGTTCCACGAGTAATATCCTCGTCTAAATGTATCAAGCTGCAGCCACATCTCCATTACCAGCAGCATCAGAGCTGCTGCTGCTAACAATACTTTTAACCAGATTCTTGGTAGAAGGAAGACCAGCCACCACATCCTCTTCAATCCCACATTCATTTGTTCCTCTCCTTATCTTGAAGTATCCATTCTGCCATTAGGAAAAAAACAAACCAAAAAAAGTTGTTTATCAACAAGTGGAGCACAAGGAACTCAAAATCAAAGAACAGATATACCAAGAACTGCAACTTACTTCACCCCAGCTCCTGTTCCACTGATTGGCAAGCAGCTGCAGAGAGCAAGGTGAGAGCATTAATAGATCGTTTTGTCAAAAATGAACATAATGCCAGTGAAACGAAAGAGCTCTAACAAGATGGAACGAAATCGAACAAATAGTTCGTTTCGTCACAAATGACATAATTTAGTGACCGATTAGAACATGTAAACCAACGAATATGTTGGTTAGTGTTTTCCTGCGAGAAAACCTCTTGCGTTGAATTGAGATAGATTGCACCTTTGACTTCTATGGACAACGATTTGTAAGACACGGCTCAAACCTCTTCAAACAAAGTTCGAACGAGGGTGTTTGATTGATGATTTTTGGAACCAAATCTAAATTAAATTAGTTCTACTCCTATGGAGATTCGACGAGAGCTCCAAACTACGAACTACATCTATGGCTACATGATAGAGAAAAGGTAAAAGATAAACTTGACATGTGTGTCAGTTGTGTGGTTTTGGGACCTTTGTCTCTGTCGACCCCTCATCTTATTTATAGCCCCGAGGAGGTAACCGCCATAGAAAACCGCTTGTTGGATAACTGCTACAAAGAGCCGCTCCTCCTTCTTCGGTAGAAAACCGCCTCTTGGATAATTCCCAAAAAGAACTGCTCCCTGCTTCCTCGGAGTGGTGGTTACTCCTTCAACCGCCTAGGTGCCTCTCTTGGAACCGTCGTGGGGTTTGGAGTGTAGCTTGCCTCGCCTGGTCTTGTTCTGAATCTCGTGCCATGCTAGTCTTTTGACGAGCATGTAGTGTCTCGCAACGGGGTCATGGTTCTCTTGTCTCATGGCCATGGACTTCTAACCCATGTCCATGGCCCACTTGGGACTTAGTCATTATTGATATAGTGCTCCACCACCACGCCCTTCTCATTCGTGTCCATGGCCACTCTTGTGAAGTGGCATGGACTTCTCAATCATGCACAAGGCCCCTCTCATGAGGCGGCATGACCTTTCCATACTTAGTATTTTCAATCATTTCCAACGCCTCTTGCTTCGCGTCCATGGCCATCACATGACACGGCCATGGACCTCTTAATCATGCACATGACCCTTCTCGTGACACAGCATGGCCCTCTCATACTTAGTATTTTTTCTTGCGTCCATGCCCCTTCTCGTGAAGTGGTATGGACGTCTCATCTTGTCTCGCGTCCATGCCCCTTCTCATGAAGTGGCATGTACCTCTTCCAGACTTAGTTTATTTTTCAGTCATTAGGCCTTGGTCATGGGGCGGCATGACCTCTTCGTGAAGTGGCATGCCCTTCTCGAGACTTAGAATATTTTTGACCGTATTGAGGTCTTCCTTGAGATGGCATGTGCTTCTAAATTCTAGATGGACATGTTTTTTGTGTCGTTTGGTCTTGGTTATGAGGCGGCATGGCCTCTTCATTCATGGCCATGGACTTCTCATACTTAGAAATTTTCATGCCATCTCGTGGCATGGCATGGCCTCTTGTGAGAGGCCCATGTCCCTTATTGAATCATGTCCATGCTCATTAATGAGGTAGTGACTTGGGTTTAAAATCAATATCCATAAGGCCCAATTTAAACAACATTAATTGTTATAATGAGTGTGGCCTTATAAACTCCTTGATTATCTTGTAACTCACCAATGTGGTACAAGACAAAATTTATGGTGTAAACAGTTAGAAATCACTAACCCAATAATCTTCCCCATCTTCAGAAGTTCCCCATCCGATAAGCTTAACAGCATGGCCTCCCATAACACCACCGGTTATGTGCTTGTAAACTCCTGATTTATAGTAAGCAAAGTCCTGCAATTTGGTAAACAAATGCTTTTAATGTATTATTATATAAAGGAAAATGTTATTTAATTGTAATAACCATACAAAACGTCATTTGAGATAATTGGAAGCACTAAAAATAGGACGAAAACCGACTAATCGCATAAACAATAAACATAGTTGTAGAAGGTAAAGGTGCAATATTTCACCTCATAAACTGTGAATGCAACCTCAACTGGACCATTCTGAGAAACTTCAGTCATGATGCTAGAGACATCAGAAGAGTCGACTCTATAAGCATTTACTCCGAAGTGCTTATCCTCCTTCCACAGCTGGTTTTTGTCAACACACTTCCTCGAACACTTTGGAGTTGGGTAGACTGGCTCACATCCCGGGTGGGAGCAGCCAATGTCATCAAAGTAGGGATCACACTGGGTAGACAAGAGGGTTGTTTTTTTTAACACGTCAAGCAAATTTGAAAAAGCTCGACGAGATCACATATGACCAGACATATTAAAGGAAGAGAGCATCCATCTCAAAGTTAACAAGTAACGGTACCTCTTCGGTTACTACACCATTCTGGACAAAGTACTTCCAGGCATCAATAGGATACCCTCCATCACAACCGTCGCCGCATCTGAAGCCACAGCAGGCTAAGAGATCATTGGCAGACAAGGATATGTTCTGCAATAAACATAAGCACAAGTTTGCTGAGGATGAGACTACTAGGCATTGCTTAATCAAACTACTACCAGCAATTAAAGCCATGATTACCATGCCAAAATTAATGCAAAACCGGTCGGATAATGCTTCAACAGCACCGAATGCCCAGCAAGATCCACAGTGACCCTGGATTATCAACATCCAAATACCATGAGAAACTTGAAGCAAAGAGGTTCACTGAGCAGAGAAAAGAGGGAGATGTTAAGATAAGATGTTTCACCTGATCTTCAATGTGAAATTGACCCATTAAGGGATACAAACATGGAACAAAGCATCAAATGTCAGCTTCATACAAAAGAGGAGAGATAAACAAGGAGAAGGAACAAGAAATCAACTAGCCTAGAATTCTATGAAGAGTGGCACATTGAGGCCAAGCTTTTCTAGCATCGAATTCCTTTGGCAGCGCCTTGGATTTTGGATGTCTCATGACTGGAACTCCCAGGAGTTCCTTCTTGGGTGTTTGCTTGACTCCCAGAAGGTACTTGAACTGAGCAACCTATAGATTAGACACAAATAAAAGGGAACAAGCAGCATTCAGAGTAAAATATGGATCGCAAATTAAAACGCAAGCAAGTCATCTCAGCTTCACCATGGAGGACGAACTGCAAATCGAAAAGACTGACCGTGTAATTAGAGAAGCGGGGGCTCATTTCAGCTTTCCATCCAGCACTGGGATTTCCATTGACTACATCAACAATTGACTCCTGCAAATGGTCACCATATAATCACGGAATCAACATACCAGAAACAACCCAATAGACAACCATCCAAACAACTTGTTTGACGAGAATGGTAAGCGACGAGATGAGATACCTTAAGGATCCTTGAACCCAGCTTGAGCTTGGAATCTATTGCTGAGACCTGAGGAACGGTAAGATATAAGGAAATAAGACTTTGACACAAACACACAGAAAAGGGAATAGCAGAACACCCATAAGTTCAATAATTAGCAGGTCTTATCCATCTTCAATCCTTGCAACAATTCACAAGAAGGGAAGGTTGCAGATACAAGGAAACAACAAAAGAGTTCAACTTTATCATTCTGGAAGTTGACCCCGCATCCAGTAAGTTCGATCTCGAAAACTATCACTCAAAAAAAATCATAAAACCGATCCCAACCAGGAAAGTTGGAGAGATATAGCAAGAAATGTATTGAAGATAGTTTCCACAAACCGGACCTGCAAATGGAAGGCGGCGACTGAAAGGAAAAGGACGGCGACGGCGAGGCAGAGCTTCGACGCCATCGAAGTAGCAGTGAGGTTGAGAGCGGGCAGCAGCTGATGAAGAAAATGTGAGCTTTGCTTGTGGATACGATACTAATAACAGATAATACTAATAAATAAAGCAAGTTGGAATTGGGAAGTGAGCCAGCAGGGTCAGTTGATTGCTAAAAGCGATTGTGGGCGACTGGCGAGCAAGCGATTGGTTTGCTGGCTTGCAGCAGCAGTCACGGCACTGACCGACGACCCTCCAATGACCAAAACCGCCCGTTTACTTGCCACTTGCTATGTTTAACCACTTTCATCGGCACTACGAGATGTTAATGAGTCAAATTGCTTATGAACTCATCGGTGTTCGATTCGAAAATCTTCTTATAAAATCTTAGAATGAAGGTTTCTATCACTAAAAACAACTTATTATCACATCAATTAATTTCAATGAATGGTTATCAAGTTCACTTTGTTAATTATATTGGTCTAAGTTGAGTCTAAATGATAGACTTTTGGATCTCCAAACAACTTAGGTGTCAAAAATTCACCATCATCTCAGCCTCCAAGCAGTCAATCATGAATAGGTTGCATGACGGTCAAGACTCATAAGGTGTCAAGAGCACTAGACTACCTATGTGTCAAGCATGGAGTCATACAATGGGGCAATACCCCTGACGACTTCACATGTTAAGCATCGTAAACTATCTAGGTGTTAAGCATGAGACACCCATCCAAGTAGCTATCACGTCACATCTCATCAAGCCCGTAAGATACAAGCATATCTATTAGAATGTCGGGATAAGCCGTCAAGCAAGACATCTCCATGGCATAAGAGGCTACCAAGTGAAGTCTTTAAGTCATCAAAGTATCAAGTGGCCTTCATAGAAGCAGGAGGGAACGACATCGAGCAAGTTGGATGTCTACGTCAAGTACTATGTCGGTTGAAGAGTGGTTATCAAGGAGGTTATACTTGGTGGTTGTAAATAAGAAAAACGAAGATTGGAAACGATTCCAAACCAACACTAGCTTTGACATCGAACATTGGCTGGGTGATTTTCATTTGAATATTTAATTAATTTTGAAGATCAAGATTTTTTTCATACTCATGAAACTCTCATTAATCTCGTGAATAAAACACATCTATATTAATTAATTTGTTGTCATACTTAAACAATTTTGAATATGTGTCATCATCCTCGTAATAATTCATTTATACAATCTTGAATCGCATGGGATAATTTAAAAAAAAAACCTTTTCAAATGTGGTGTATAATAACTCGGTGCCTGATTCTACATAATATTCGTCAACCAAAACACTTATAATAAATCTATCTATCTTTTATACATAATATTATGACAATTGAAAAGTAATTGTTTGTCACATAAACACTTGGAGAGTTTACAAGTTGACAGGGTGGATAAGGACTCCCTACCTTCCTTTCCTCTTCACGAAGTCGAGCTCAACTCCGAACTCATTCCTCAAGTGACTTCGTTCCTCTCCCTATCGGTCGAGTGACTTCGTTCCTCTCCCTGGATGACAAGTTAAAGAAATTGGGAGGACATATGCAATGAGTTCAACAATAAGGATAGTTACAACATCGAGAGCCTCGTTTGCTAAATGGCCTCATAGTCCAAGCCTCTTGGTCCGAGGAATGGTCAGGAGGAGTCGTCGGCCCTGTGACGGTTGGAAATCAATGCTATGATTGAGGAAGTAGAGACCAGGACAGAGGAAGCTGGCGTAGGAACGAAGTAGTGAGCCCGAAGGACGAAGGAACGAAGTAGTGAGCTCGGATAACTTATGACTTCGCGGATGGAGAGGGATTCGAACCTCCAATCCCCTAACTGCTTCCCCTAGGTAAGAGGGCCCCGGTACAGGCCATTCCTGTAGAGTAGGGATCCGTCTTATTCCTCAAATGTTGTTTTCCCTTATTTCAATTTGAAAACGTTGTTATTGATATACTTATAGAACTATCTGACTCTTCATGTAATGTTTCAGTTTCTTTTATCCAATTTTCTTCTATTTGTGTTTTTGCATTGTATCAATGTACACAATAATATATAATGTATGACTTTAAGTTGTACCATAACATACTTTAAAGTATAACTTTAAGTTGTACCATGACGTGAAAAGTACAAATTGAAGTTGTACTATAAGAGAACATGTACCTTTATTTTATCGTACTACTTCAAATTGTATCATAAGATAAATGTACAGTTTTAATTTGTACCATAAAAAAATTTATACAAAAAAATATATGTACATTCTAAAGTTGTATCATAATTCATAACGATAAAAATACAACTTCACGTTTTACCATTAATAAAAAAAAACTAAAATACCGGGCCCGTTTAGTATTGTTGTCTGTTTTTGTTTCCTGTTGTGTTTTTAAAAATTGGAGAAACCAAGAAAAAAAACCTGTTTAGTTGGGTTTTCATTTTCTGTTGTGAATCAAAGTTGCACAACAAGGACCAAAAAAGAGAAACAATAATTTATTGCTTTGGATTTGATTCGTAAACCTGTTGCACACGGGATTCCTACGGGTTGGGCACTTGATTTCATTAAAATAGCCCACTTTTCGAATCCCCACTCAAGCAAAAGAATTTCTTTTTTTTTTTTACACTTAAAACCCACACAAACCCTTCCTTCCTGTTCCAAACAGCGCCGCCAGCCCTTCATCCTCTCTCAAATGCTTCGGCGACCAGAGCCTTCTGCCGCCCGTGACCAGTAGCCGTCGCCGCGCCAGCGACCAGCAGCCAGCGCCGATTCCCGTCGCCGCGCCAGCCGACCAGCAACCACCTCCTCTCAATCGCCGCCCCTTCATCCTCCCCCGCCCCCACGACCAGCAAACCGGCTCGAGTTCTCCTCCCCTCAGGACCAGCAGCCGCCGCCTCTTGTTGTCCCTCCTCATCGTCGCCCGTCCTCCCCTCAGGACCAGCAGCCGCCGCCGCTTGTTGTCCCTCCTCATCGTCGCCGGTCCTCCCCTCACGACCAGCAGCCGCGCCGCCTGTTGTCCCTCCTCATCGTCGCCGGTCCTCCGCTCACGACCAGCAGCCGCCCCCGCCTGTTGTACCCCCTCATCGTCGCCGGTCACCCCTAATTCCAGGCCGGTCACTTCCCTCGGCAGAAGGTAAAGTCCACTTCCTCAAAGTATTTATGTGAATAGAGATTTTTCTGAATATGTTTATTAATTTGGCATGTATGTAGTGAATGATGCTAGATTAGTTCTGGTTTTTAGTTCTTATAGTAGTAACTAAACGCGTTTTTGTTTCTTGTTTTCAGTTTTCATGATTTATCAGATTTATCAACTAAACAGGTTTGTGTTTTCTGTTTTTTTCCAGTTGTGGTTGTACATCTGTTTACACAACACCACTGCAACCACAACAGCAACAAAATGATACTAAACGGGGCCTAAAATACCAATGTTTAAAGTCTAAACTATAAAGTCGAAAGTTTGTCTTTAACTCTTATCCATGACCCCGCGATCGGTCACTGACTCACACACGTGTCACGGGTGCCACCACCACTTCTCCCTCGCTTTTCTGGGGTTTCCGTTACTTGCCATCGTCGCCGCCATTTCTCCTTCAATCAACAGCGTCCTGCCCATTCAATTTTGAATTCCCGACGCCGGCTTTCGCTTGTGCTCTCAGCCATGTGAGTCGCACTCAGCCGCGCAGAACCTCCTCCGCCGAAGCTCGAGGCCGGGAATCCTAATTCCACATGTTCCCGCTGAGAAATCCCGGTGCTCTGACTGCCGCATCGTTCCCACAGCCATGGCGGACTACTTCCCCCTTCGTCCCTCTCTCTCGAGAATTCAACACAACCGCTGCGCCGCTCCCACTCCTCCTCCGTTGTTCTGCGAAAGTGGAGGAGTTATCAATGGAAGATGGGACTAGGCGAGTCGTCAATAGCACGTTGGCGTTGACTACGGGAGACAGTTTCAGAAGGTTGCTTCCGAGGATTCGAGAAGAAGAAGGAGAGGAGGAGGAGGAGCCGCAGAAGCAGGAGGATGGGGATGAGGGAGACGAAGAAGACGAGAAAGGGATTTCGAGAATACGAGTGCCGAGGCAGAAGTACATTCCGGTTCCGAAGGCCGAGCTATTGGATGCCATTCTTCTCAAGTTCTTCGACTCCAAGGAGGACGCTGATCAGTTTCTCAACCTCTCTTCGTGAGTGACCTGAGTGACTAACTTCCCTTCCTAATTCTCTATGCCGAAGGTGATTTCGAAGGCGGTGGATGTTTTGATTCACTTGCAGGTGCCTGGATTCCATCCTCCATGCTGAACACAAGAACATTTTGGAAGAGATGCGAGTCGACTATTCCGTTCTTGATTCCGTTGGCAGCAACGAGGGAACGGCTGAGGAAGGATCTTCTGGCGGAGCTGAAGAACTCAATAGTGTTAACGGAGAAGGTGTTAATTTTGTTGTTGATGACGGAATCAATGGAAGTGAGAGTTATGGGAAGTTGTGGGAAGAGGCTAAAGCAAAGTATTTCAAGTCTGGTCTAGATTTCAAGAATCTTTTGGGCTACTCGGAAGGAAATGGAAGGAGATATAAGCCAGGGAGTTCTAGGTGAGTCTTGTAAGCTTTATGTTCAAGAGTTACTCTTTTCATTAGTCATCATGTATTAGGGATGGGAATGAGACCAATGAATGCAAACTGCCATCCAACTGCAATCTGTTTTAAATGGTCTTGACCTGTTTGTTATTGTTTGTTTGTAGACTTGCAGTTGCAACGCGTTTCCAGCGCGCTTTCATGCAGCTTCTCGACAATGCACAGTTTCAGGAACTATCAGCCAGTGATTTGATTTTGACATCGGCTTTGAACTCTGATTACCTCCTCACTTTACCAATATATGTGGACTGGAAGAAAGCATCTGAATCCAATGCCATAATTTTCAGGTAATTTTTAACCCCAAGCCATTGGCCACAACAGAAATATCCAGCCGGCCTCATATTTTGATATCAGGGCCACTTGAATTAGAAAATAGATTAAAAAAATGGCTTTGGCTGAGATGCAGTGTGTGGGTAAATTCTTGTTGTCTGGACTGAAGAATACTTCGGTTAGTGAGTTAGTAAGCTTGGTTCGCATTTGCTAGCATATTTTATGTTCAGATCTCATGTAGTAGCCACATCATAGTTTTACTAGAGAATCATTTATATGGCAGGAATCAAGATTCGGTGTTCAAAGTGTAATGAGTTGTCAATGTATTTCTTTAGCTGTAGACTTGGCAAGTTCGAGAGTTGATAGGGTATTTATACTTGTAAGTATTCATTGTGCTTTCCATTTCAGGAGGGGTTATGCTACTGAGAGAGAGAAAGGTTTGCTGATTGGTGAAAAGTTGGATTATATACAGTCCAGACTTCTTCAAAAGATCTTCTTCATTGCCTCAAAGCCCTTGGGAAAAGTTGGCAAATGGATAAAACAGGTAACTGGCATGTGGTCTTGTGCTGGAAAATTCAATCAAATGGATAGAGTAGTCCTCGCCTCCTCAGTCTCACTGTCGAGAAAATCGGATCGAGTATCAGATGTTATGTTGTAGCTTACCAGAGGTTGGCTGGTTGTGTCCTTTTTCTTTTATGTAGGCAGTCACAGATGCTTCTGAAACTCAAGAGGTGCATCATTGGCTTAAGAGAATGACACTCTGGGTAGAGGAACTATCTTCTTTAAGGAGTTCAATCATCGCCAGATATCAAGCTTCTGATGATCCACAAGGACCAAATGAACTTTCAGATAATGATCTTCCAATTTGGCTGGCTGCACAGAGGGCAGTAAGTCGTTATGAAGGGTTTCTATCTCCTAGTGGGCCCAGGGAAAGGCTTTTCCGGAGACTTCTTACCTGGACAGGGCTTGTACCTCCAGTACCAGAAATGTCATTTGAACATGGCAGTGAAAGCAATGCTTCTGAATCGCATCTAAGGTTTACATCACTTGAACCTTTCTTATATCTTACCAGTCACCCTATGTGTGTATGGGCTATTATTTTCTGATTCATTTATTAACTGAATGAGAATATGTCCCCGGATCTCAAGTAGAATGTAGCATTAGTTTCGGTACTGTAATGTGGTTGTATCCTTCATAATTTTAGTCTCCATTTGGTAAAGAATTCTTGGTTCCTTGACAATTGTGACTATCTTGTTTAGCGGTGAAGAATCTTACCTCGACCTGTAATCGGTTTTAGTCTAATCAAGCTGCAACACATTTTTCTGATTAACATCTTAGATTAAAATGTTCCTTGAAAACTGCCATGATAATGAAGGGCAAGAATGTATAACAGTTATGACATCTCAGAACAGTTGGTCATGTCAGCTTTAACTAGCCATTCTTGTAGCTCTAATGTCTTAGACATACCATCATTTCCTGAATTACCAAGTGATACTGGAGCTTGTTGACTCAGGCCAATCTTCTTGTCAAGGATATCACTTAGTGATATATGGAAGCCTGCTAGTAGAAAATTCTGCGGAAACAATCTGTGGAAAATGTCAAAGAAAGCTTTCTCCATTCTTCTCTCACAGTCAGTCCTCCAGGTATCCAATTCTTATCCATTTTTTTCATTCAGTAATCACTTCAACCAATTCTGAGTGTCGTGGATGGGTCTCTAAACTTAACATTCCTCCCATATGAATTTAGCATATAAACTATAAAGCCAGTACTATTTCCAATCCTATGCTTCAACTATTTCAGTTGTTAAGCTTCACATTTATCTGATCAGGAGCCTGCGTTTGAAGAATTGATATTGCTGTATACTGAGGATGAAAGTGGGAGAGATGCTACTTACAAGGATGAGGTTGCATCACTGCGATTGAAGATATATGAGAGAATTCCGATTCCTGACCTACTCGTAAATACTTCTGGCGCGCCGATGTATTGTTTCCCTTTGATATGACATATGTTTGGCTTGTCTTGTGAGTAAGCCATGATTCAAGCAGATTTGCACATTTACATCGTGTATAAAGTAATTGCAGGTTGTTTTCCCTCACAAGAAGCTCTCCTTCCGTATACTAGACACGGTAGGTACACTTGGTATTTACTTGGAGTTAATGACTTAATGTCCTTATTCATTGACGATAGTTTCTTATGTTTCAGAAGGAAAAAAGAGTTTATGATTACTTAATAGCGGATATGAATAGTAGTTGCCCTTTTTAGCTTGTCATGACTGGTCTATGAATGGATATGATATGAGAATTGTTGAAGTATGCACTGAGTCTAAACTACAGGTTCGTTTGGATGCCGCGGCAATATTGGGACTTTCAGCATACTTCATAAACTACAAGTTTGTGAACCTATCATCTTCCCCGTAAGTGTACTTGTAAAATGTTTTAGTCTTTAAACATTTATGTTCTACCTTCTGTACTTTCAAATGCAAACGCGAACCGTGTTTCTAAATAATATTAGTTGAGGATGAACCAGAACAGCTTCCTGAGCTTATATAATGGGTTGCAGGTCAGCGTTTGTACTTGATGTTATAGCCATCACTGCTCTGATAGTATCCGTGTCCCGTGTGGTATTAGGTTACAAACAAACCTGGGACCGGTATCAAGTATGTTTACCAGTTCTCTTTACTTCCAACTATGTCCATGGATACCTCTAAAAAGCAGCTTGACTCAAATATATTAAGAGGAATTGCATTGCTTTGGTGGCAGCTACTTGTCAACAGGACCCTTTATGAGAAAACACTGGCCAGCGGATTTGGCTCTGTTCATTTTCTTCTGGACGCTTCTGAACAGCAACAGGTTAGTAGGAACAATTGTTTTGGGGATCCTCATTTCTTTGAGTAAAGGAGCTTCAACTTGATGATTTTCGCCAGATTTCGATGATTCTGCCAGTTTTCAGCGTCGATTTCCTTCTTCTCATTTATGGTTGTTTAATTTGCAGTACAAGGAAGCTATTTTAAGCTATGCGATCCTACTCAAAGCAAAGAGTGGCCAGGTCTTCTCATTTCCTACGATTAGTCGAGTTCATTTTAAGCATATGCCCTGCCTTATTACTGGAAGAAGATTGGTAACCTTGTACGCTCTCTTCATTGGCTGCAGGCCACTTGCATTAGGAGTGTTGGAGAGGAATGCGAGCGTTTCGTATACAATGCTTTCGCAGTAAAAGTAATGCGAGACAGTCGACTAATTTTTAGTTATGGTTAGCGTCTATCGAGTTGTTTTTTGCTACTGATCGGCGGTGGAATCTGCGTGCAGGTGGAGATGCCTGTGGAGAAAGCAGTGAAGACGTTGCTAAGGCTAGGACTGATCGCGGAATCACCTGGCTCCCAACCTGATGGAACGAGCAACAAGGTTGAGGCTGTCCCCTGCAGGGAGGCATATGAGGCACTTAAACAACGTTGGAATGAGTTGCTTGCTTCACACGACATAGCTTAATCCCAAATTTCCCCAAGTTAAACATCGGATGTATAGCCTAGTTTGGTCGTTTTGTAAAGCTGTTGATAGATTACCAGACGGAGATTTCCTTTGATCCACCAGGCAAAAAATGCAGTTCTCAAATTCTGAAGAAGTCATCAAATGAAGGTCCATAAAAATCACGTCCACCACCCTGAATCCAAACTCCGAAATCATACTCTTACACCAATTGTATAAATCGGGTAACTCAATCAGTACGATATTGTCCGCTTTAAACCAAACATGCACGAATTTACTTTTGGGTTATTTTCTAAAAGGTCTCGTACTACTTGGATTAATTGTACACTAGTATTGGATTTCCGTATTTTGAAGTGAAATTGTCGACTCAATGAGTTGGTTACTCTAGCGTTTGTCCATCATTTTGTAGGGTTTGTTAGCGATCAAAGGTACCAAGAGTCTCTGTTATAAACGTGTTGCTACGGATCGGGAAATTGCCGGAATCGATAAAGCAAGAATACGAAAGCGAGAATCGAAAAACACAGACACACGATTTACGTGGTTCACTAACACGATGTGTGTTAGCTAGTCCACGGGCGAGAGAGAGCCAGTTTCACTATATTGAAGAGATTACAGATTACAGAGGAGTATGAGAAGTATTTATAGTATTTCTCCATGTGGGTCTAAACCTAATCCAATATGGCAAAGTAAACGGTTATAGACCAGACCCAGAACTCGAACCCAAATAACATTGAGCACATACCAGTCGTAACGGCTGATAGTTCGATTCAAGTCACATCAACCGTCTCTATTCTTTTTAATGGCTTTGGGGACATTGGTAAGGATAAACAACTTCTTCGCTTTAGGGAAGTTTGACAGAGGTATGAATGATCCATTTTTTATTATTAATTTTGGTGGTGATTCACAATTGCTGTTGAAACGAGTTATGGCCTAAAACGTGATGGATGACTTACGAAACATCTTTGAAAGAAATTTGCCTCTTGATTTCTAGCTTTACAATTCTCACCGTCACCGATATTTTTACACCTCGATGCTTCAATAAAACTGCTAATTTAGTGGTACAAAATTCTCTAGTTCAACTATATTTTTTGTTATAATTACCTTACTCCCGAACGTATTATATTTGGTTAAAAAAACAGGCCAATGAACCGGCTCGACCCGAGCCGCCCGTCATCTTGATAATCTTCTATCCAGACTCCAGCCGCCACCGGTGTAGCCGGGAATCTGTACGCCGTTAAAAAAATGGCGGCCAAAGCGGCAGCGAATGCTATCGCTTACCGGAGCGTGGCCTCCGCGATGCCGGCAATTTCAGGCGGGAGTTTCGGTTCCTCCCGGACAAGAAATTCGGTTCGCCTGGCCCGAAATCTCTGTTGCTCCTCTCTGCGAAACAATCCCGCCGACGTCGACGGCAACAACAGCGCGGCGGTTGTAGTAGCGAAGGACGACAAGTACGGCAACAAACAGATTATCAGCCTCACTCCTCGCCTCTACGATTACATCCTATCCAACGTCCGGGAACCGGAGGTGAGCTCTCTTGAATTCTCCCCCATTTCCCTCTTTCTGAAATCGATCAGCCCTCGAACTTGGCTTGGCTTGGCTGACGGCTTTTCCGCGGTGAATCTCAGATCATGCGGCAACTTCGTGAAGAGACCGCCGCCATGCGTGGGAGCCAGATGCAGGTATCTCCCGATCAGGCGCAGCTGCTGGCGATGCTGGTTCAGCTGATTGGCGCCCAAAGATGCATTGAAGTAGGCGTCTACACTGTAAGGAGAAACTCTTAAGTCAATTCGCCAAAACCTGCTACGAAATTAGGGCTCATCGAGATTTCAAATTGGCGTAACTTCACTGTCTCAGGGATATTCATCGCTGGCTGTTGCTCTGGTGTTACCGGAATCGGGCTGTTTGGTTGCCTGTGAAAGGGATTCAAACTCTCTCGAGGTTGCTAAAAGGTTCTATGAAAAGGCTGGCGTCGCCCACAAGGTTAGTGATGAAAACACATTTCGATGGCGGGTTTCAAGATTACCATTTCTATTACAAGTGGTAAACTTGTTTGGGATCAGGTGATTGTGAAGCATGGAATGGCAGCAGATATTCTGAGGTCTCTGATTCTCGATGGCGAAGCTGGCAGGTAATCTCTAACGACATCTATTCCATGTATTTGTTTCAGTTGGCTTGGTGATGAATCAATGGCTGGCTGATTCAGTTTCGTTTCGCCCAGTTATGATTTTGCATTCATTGACGCGGAGAAGAGAATGAACCACGAGTATTTTGAACTGCTGCTGCAACTGGTGAGACGACATTTGCCTCCTTTCGAGCTTTTTAGAGTTCGATTGGCACGTCTTCACTTCCAGGCATCTTTGGGCGCCTTAAGAGTTCTTTTCTTGTAGGTTAGGGTTGGTGGTGTCATTGTGATTGACAATGTGCTTTGGCATGGAAAAGTTGCTGATCCCTTGGTAACATCTTGTTGCTGCTGCTGGAAGCATGACATATTCCCTCTTTCCAAAGTTGTGTGTTTTGTTGTAATAGACTGATTGTGACTTTATCATTCCTGACAGGTTAGTGATGCCAAGACTGAGAGCATCAGAAACTTCAACCGAAGGATTATGGAGGATGAGCGAGTGAGCATCAGCATGGTACGTTCATTGTCTGCTTTCATATTCTTTCTCTTCGATTCATACGCCACAACTAAGAGAAAGTACTTCGATGTAAAGAGCTTCTTCGTAGGTTACTTCGATGTAAAAAAGCTCTATAATGCATAGCTGAACTACTACTGGACATTCCTTCCGACGCTGCTTTCTTCACACTTGTTCCAGGTACCAATTGGCGATGGCATGACAATATGCAAGAAAAGGTGACCTTAGGCCAGTTCACCAGATCATTCGGTCACATGCTTGCTTCGACATTCCGCAGTTAGGAGCTGTGTTTCTAAACATGTTGATGAAGATGAACATGGACGTCATACCTCAGAGTCTACACGTAATTTAATCGATGTAATCGACATACAATTTCTGGAGGGACATATGCCCAAGCTACTTAGCTAGCACATTGATCCAGAAGTCTGGAGGATGACGGCTTATATGGAAGGTTCAGTAACGAGCAAGTTCCTTTCTGTGACTAAACTAAAAACCGATCATTGATCGCAGCTCTGATTTTGGCCTGCTGCACCGTACTTCCCTTGCTTATAAGGAAACCAGCAATTTTGTTTGCTCTTTCTTCTGTTTCAGCATAAGGTTCATATATATGTCATTGTAATGAAAATGTAATGTCATGACTGGAAATCACTTTCCAAATATATGAAAACATAAGTCGCAAAGTGTTGTCTCCCGCAGGAACAAAACACATGAACCCTCTAATTTTCTTGGAAAGAAGCACCAGTCTCTGTATATGTCTGTCTAGAAATTTTACTCATTTCTACTAATCTGATACATTCACTTCATCTCCCGAAAAATTTACTTTCTTCTGATCATTAAGGTTCTGGGAATGACTTGCTTCTAAATCTGACCTCAATCTTCGTTGTCTGGCTCAACCTGGTTGTTCTCATCGTTTTCTGGGTCTCCGTAGTAAGCCCATGGCAGTATCGACTCAACCAGGACAGCTAGAGCATTCCGGTTTGCTACATCTCGTGGAGCAGGAGGATGGCCGTCAGCAACTTGATTGCCTAACGGGTTGCCATTCTGTACTTCAGGTTGTGCCATCCTCGGGTCCACCATGAACTCTTGCAAGTTCTCAGGAGGAAGAGTTGCCACCATGTCTGAGAAATCTGAAACCATTAGGTAGTCATACCTATGGTCAAGAAAACACAAAAAATTATCAAAACTTTATCGAACGTGGCAAAAATCGTGACAACGAGGCAGGCAGGTAAAAGGCGAACCTAAGTACGCTAGAGTTGACAGGCAGTATACAAGAAATTGTATTATCATTCAGAATTGTTGCAGAAGTTACCACGTAATGAATGCAACATGCAACGAATAATGGCATTGACAGAAAAAGCATTCAAAGGAAAGTTGGGTTAAAAGCTTAACAGAAATAAACTTGTTCAATCCGTCATAAACTACAAATTATCCTAAAAGGCGTCTTGCTAACACATTTTCATTCATAACTTTGTCCATTTGAAAGAACAATCTATTCTCAGAGTTAATACCTATAATACTCAACTCCTAAAACCACTTATGTCTTTATCTATCATCAATCGTCACTTTTTTATTACTGAAAACATCTCAGTATCCCATCAACTCACAACTTTTACGCAAACCAAACCAACCGACCAAACAAATTTTCTTCACTTCTACTAAAACAGCCAGTATTCTATTGCAAAAGCTCAAACAAACAAACACACCCAATCAATTCAAAATAAACTTACTCGTTTTTATCAGAGGAGAAAACTTGTTTTCTCACACAAGCCCAATCTTCGGCTTCACTGCTATTATGGTGTAGAGTTTCCATCACTTGCATAGCTGTGTCCTTGAGCAACTTTTGGATATCTGGAAGCCTCCATATGAGATAACTTCTCTCCACATACAAATTGATTAGATGATCCAAGGAAGGAGATCCCGCTTTCTCTGATTTGAAAAAGGCATGCTTTAATATATCCGTCCACAAGCGGTCCTTCAAAGGCACTTTTGCAACTAGTTTTCTAAGCACTGAAGGGTGAAGCATTAGTGCCTGCTTCATCAGATCACTTGAACTAGCTTTTGTGGCACTTGCAGAACTTTCCTTGGAGGATTCCTCTTCTTGCTCTAAATAGAGCCGACAAATAGCAAGAGAATAGGAGAAGTTTGGAAACAACCACAAGGAATTATCGCCTCTGTAATCTTCAGCAAACTGCTCCAACCATGCATACTCCTTGGCCCTCAAAGCAAAGTAGTCGATGCAGAACATGGCCCCAGTTGGATCATCAGAATCCAGTGCAAGCAACAACTTGCAAACCTCAAGGGCAGATCGATGACAACCTCTCCTGTCCAGGTTCCTCATGTGAGAGAAAAGGGTGGTAAATATTGGCTTGTTGGCCTCGTGGCTTATCTTCAACTGGCAATTTCCTTGTAATGGAGTGAACATGGGATGCCAGGCACATTCGAAGGCATACAGACACTTTCCAATTGCATCAGCTGACATTTGATGCTCACCCACAAATTTGAAATAGTCTGCCATCGTCACAAGTGAATCTAGGTGATAAGGGTGATGTAACAGAATGCTTGCTATGCCATTAAGATCATGAATAGCTTTGGCAGCTTCAAATGCTCGTTGTGCTTGGCTATAGGAAGGTGAGTATGTGTAGCTACATGAACATGGAACCCAGAATAAGGTATGAGAATAGTAACATCAACACCACAATCTAAAATCCAAGTCCACATCAAGCATGTGCATCTTATAAAACTGACAATTAAGTAGTTTTGGGCTTTCTGGGAATGCAAAAGGTAGGGGAAGCAGCACATGCCCAGTAGCAACAACTAATTACCATTCACCAAAATAAAGAGATTTTTCCCCAAGCACCAAACAAGTAGTAGAGAATTTTACCCAAAATAAACAAAACGAATCCAGAAGCCTTGAAAGTAAAATCTCATGTCTACACCAGTGACCAACCTAAATAACATCTGAACAAACTCTTCCTTCTTTACCCACCTAAACTCCCCAGCAAGTGCATTAGAATTGCCAAATAGAACAACCTTAAGATATATAACATTTAAACCCTATGCATAATTTTAATGGTTCACATATCAAGGTAAGTATTAAGTAACTACAGTATACATGTATGCTACAACATAGTATCATGCTATTCCAGCTAACATCTGCGTACGGAACGGTATACCTAAACTCTGCACCACAGGCAATCAGAATGATGTGGAACTAATTGCATAACGGCCGTCTATTTCAAATTCAATGCGAAAAGGTATGCACAGATGATCATGATGGGTGAATACATTGACAACATGCATCCCTTATGGTTCACAGCCACCCGCAAAAGATCACTTGTGGAGTCTATTTTACCTGAAGTAATTAAGACCTTCCTTAGTCTCTAGAAACTCCATGGTCAAGGAACCGTCCCAGCGATGCCAATGCTCAGAGGGTGAGACTAGGATAGTCTTTCTTGTGTGATGGTTACCACGTCTTCCTCCACGAATCTGTCTTGAACTGCTTGCTTGACTGTCCTTCTCAATTGATTTTACCACCTTGGACCCGAATATTCTCCGGAGCTCATTCTCTGGATTTAAATGCTTAGGATCCACTCGTAAGATGGACGACACCTGAGCCGGTCTAACGAATTCTTTGCGAGTCTTTGAATTCGCTACTTTGTTTTCAACAGCACCAGCTCGGGGGCCAGAAGTTTTAGCACCCAAGGACAGCATCTCCAATTCCTCATCCAACCTTTCATCAACTTTGTTTGCATTAGCTGTTGAAACCGCCTTACTTTTTTTCTTCTTCTTCTTCTTTGATTTGGAACTGGAAGTGGAAGAACCTGGTGCACCGCTCACACTTTTCACGAGCACTTGTTTCTCATTACTGTCCCCTTTCGAGGTTTCATCAATAGCTTCAGGCTCATTCTCCTACGGGTAAAATTAACCAGACAAATCAATCAACTATCATCTGCAGCTCAAAACCCTTAAACCATCGCCATCGAATTCGCAATCAATACAAACAAAACCACCACGTTGGCAATTCCGGACTCGGAAAATTCCTAGGGCACGACTCAGACGGGAAATTTTCAGCTAACACAAACGATTTTCCTCGCATGATTATAAACCACAGGAGAAAAAAGGGAAATGAGAAACAGCAGACTAAGCTAAGCGCATAGGAGAAGAGAAAAGGAATTGGGGGCCAAATTAAAAACCTGGTCGGAGTCATCCTGGCCATCGTTGAGAAGGTCGAACGGATTGATTGCAGGAACGCTGCCTGAATCAGGGGAGCCGCCATCTCCTTCTTCGTCGTCTTCCTCCACGGGTTGCTGAAACTGGGCTAGTTCTTTCTCTTTCAGGACTTTCTTCAGCAACCTAGCTGACATCCCTAATTTCTCGCTCCTTCTTTCAACAGATACAAGACCCGACTGCTTCAATCAAATCTTTAATCCAACCTAGAATGGCAAAGATTCTTCAGTTTATGAAGAACAAGAAACGAGAATCGACCCTGAGCGGCACAAAGTCCTTTTTTTCTTCTTTATGTAGCTTTTTCCCCTTCTGCTCAGTTCGTTCACCCAACCACTGGGGCCAGTCGTAGCGCAAGGTTACTGCTGAAGCCCATTGGGCCTAAATATCCTTCTTTGGGTCCAATCATTAGGCTACCCTCGCCTTCGCGGCACTGCCTCGTTATGCGGATATCAGACTATTAGTCGGTTGTCTACAGGATAAAATAACCACTCTTTGTCTATTCTCAATTTGTGCTAACCCAAAGGTCTATGAATCTCACACTCTCGTGTATTTGCTCTCTCAATATAATTATCTAACGAGCCCGAAAATATGCTATTTAAAGAGCAGAAGACCCTGAGTTTTCCCTCACTCGTTGGGAACAAGGAATCAAATGCGATTTAGGAAGAGAATTCTTCCTTAATTAGCGCAATAATTATTTTGCATTAATTATCCTTTTAGTTTCCCGTTTTCGTTTAAGAAAAGGAATCATGCAATTGATATGAAATTTCATTTATAGCGATTCAAACTAGCCATCCCAGCAATCCTCCATAATTGAATAGTTTTGAAACTATCTCTAAGCATCAACATTCGAATATGATTGCCATAAACTAAGGTATCTTTCACTTTGAACATTAGCGTAGGCTGTAGTGGTTACACTTCCAATTTCATAAAGAGTGACCCATATATAGTCTTGAACTCTATAACAAACAATGTAGCACGCATGATATTTTCATTGATTGTTATTCTCTAACGGCTAGTGCGTTTATGGCCCTGCACGTCTTGAACCCAAAAGTTATCAAATGTGAAAAAATACTTTAAAGAGCTATTAAACGCACATTGAAACAATATCATCATTTTGGTATTAAAATAGCTAAAAATGTGTGAAAAGTATGTAAATCATGAAAATAATAAAGTATCAAAATAGTATAATTTATCATGGTTGTCAAATACTGGTATGCGAGCTGACACAATCAGGTTAACCGATATTGAATAAAAATTGGCCGGAAGACCATCAATATAAAGTGGTAGTCAAAACTCAAAATTGTTACAAAACGACAAAAGTAGTCCACAATCAGGAATTTAGTAGTCAAAACGAAATGATAAAGTTTCGATCACTAAATAAATGACGTCATTTTGATGTAATTATTAGCGCAAAAAAAAGGAGGAATTTGTTGGATTCAAGTATGAACATTTAAATGTTGATCTTGTTCGTCGGATTTAATTATAAAAGTTTGGATGTTGAAATTAGATACGATTTTTAAATATATGATGATTTGTCATTTTGTTTGTAAAATATGATATTCAATTTAAATATGAAGGTAGGTTATAAGGGAATTGCCGGTATCGTTTAATAAAGGTTTGACAATCTTATAATTTAGTTATGGTGTTCCTACCCCAGTTAGAATACCAGATTTGGGTCCAACCAGCCCGACCGGACGGTCCACCCACAAGTTACAATCCTGATCTTTATACCTAGAGTCAAACACGAGGCAAATTCGCAGAAAGAAACAAAAACAGGTTGGGCTCGATAAGAAAAGCTCATCTATTCCCTTCGCCAGTGGCAGCGCGCGCCACCGTACTGGAACTTAGGTGAACTATTTCCCTTATCGATATCATCATCCGTCACAATTTCCCCTCTCCCTTCCCCTCTCCTCTCCTCGCTCGCGCGAAACCAAGTAAGTTCGCAACTATTCTCCCTTCCCTTCTCTGGCTTGTCCCGTTTCTCCGTTTTCTTATCTCTTTGCCATACAGTCAATCAATTCGACTTTCCTTTCGCTGTACTTCCATTCCTGTAGGTGAACTTATGGTGGGTTTAGGGTTTTTCAGTTTTTTATTTTTTTGTAGTCTCACTTTTCTCAAAAGAGTTGCTTGAATAATTCTGGGTATTGTTTATTCCGCTTCATCCATTCGGCGTAGGCATCAATGGGTTCTGCAGCGCGTGAATGGGTCGGTTTCAAGCAGTTTCCGACTGCTACACAGGAAAAGCTCGTTGATTTGTTTGGAAAATTGAAGGAACAGGTACCTACAAAGTCCTTGTACAGCTTATTCTTTTTTTCCTGTTTTCAGTTTCTGTTCCCCTTTGTTCGTTGTTGCAACTAACGTTATCTTTATGCGTCTGCCGCTGAGCAATTTGCAGGGTGTAAATACTTTGACCATTCTTGTAATGGGCAAAGGTGGGGTTGGAAAATCTTCCACTGTCAACTCCCTTATCGGGGAGCGTGTGATGAATGTGAATTCCTTCCAAGTATGCGAATACTGAACTTTGGCTTTTGGGAACGTTATATGTGTTTGTCTTATGTTTTGGAGTGTGCTTGATAGCAACGAAATCGATTCCATTGCAGGCTGAGATTGTAAGACCGGTGATGGTATCACGTTTACGTTCTGGATTCACTATTAACATCATAGACACCCCAGGGCTTGTGGAAGGTGGCTATGTGAACTATCCAGCCCTAGAGTTGATTAAGCGGTCAGTATTGCTAGAAACATTATGGCTTTCAAGTTTTAGCAAATGGGTTTCAGAAAGTTGATTTCTTGTTCAACAAAGTGTTGACTAGAACTTGAATTCTTGAGAGAGTAGTGGGTTCTTTTGCTACTTTGTAGCTAATCGATGGTCTTATCATTCTCCAACTCAGGTTTCTTTTGAACAAGACAATCGATGTTCTACTCTATGTTGATCGCTTGGACTCATACAGAGTTGATGACTTGGATAGGCAGATAGTTAGTGCAATTGCAGATGGTTTTGGGAAAGAAATATGGCGTAAAAGCTTGCTTGTTCTGACTCACGCCCAACTCTGCCCTCCAGATGACATCAGCTACGAGGTCTTTACCTCCAGAAGGTCTGAGGCTGTCTTAAAAACAATTCGTACAGGAGCCTGTATTAAGAAACGAGAATCTGAGGTAAGATTTTCCTCGGTGTTGTATCAGAAATGTCTTCCTTATATGGAAGCATACTGCATATGACTTGTGGCTTGGAAAAAGGTTTTTATGCTCCTATTGAGCTTATATTTGTGAGCGGAACATGAATAGACATAGACCCAGCGTGGATGTTTTTGCTGTTTGTTCCCCTTTCACACATGTTGAAGGATGTGCAGTGTTTTTATATAAAAATGTATGTGCTGTGTTGGTAAATATTGGATTAGTTTACAGTGTGTCGACTATAAAGTTGGCTATTTATACTGGAAGTGAACCTCTTTGAGTGCTGAAGTTTCTGTGAGTTGTAATTTCAGTGTTGTCGCTTAAACTAAGTTGTTTCCTTATACTAGTAGCTAGTTGGAAGCCTTGTTCCTGCTAGTGAATATCATGCATTTAAGATGCAAAACCGAACCCTAAGGCTTCCTGGTTTATAGATTCTTATTAGGGTCCTAGTCCAAGATGTTTTCATGCATAAAAGGTTTATAGTGAAAGAATGGTAAGAGCAACGAGGAGAAGAAACCTAACCATGGGAGTTTCTATTGGGGACTAGGAGAGGAGGAGAGAGAGGAGAGGTCATTATCTTGCTGTTTGGTGCTCCATGCAATTCATTAGTAAAATTGTCATAGTTGTTGGTAACATTCCCTGCCATCTTTGACTTGAACCATTTCATTACTGGTGGAAGGAGAGAGATATCCATTTCTGAATTATTTTGGTAAATGGGCTACTGATTATGTTGTTAGTCATGTGTTTATTTCGTTGCTCATTAAGAATTAGGCCTCGCTACACTTGGATGGTGTCCGTATAAACATAATGGCACAAGTATGTAACTTGTAAGGCATATTGATCAGTCTATGAACATAGCATGGATGATATGAGGATATACAGGTTTGTTTACGGAATGTATTGGAAATTAACCGAGACTATGTAAATTGATCATCAGTCTTCCAATTATAACTTTTGATCTTGGTGATGGCCATATATTATCTTATTTTCTTTTTCTATTTTTGTTTGTTTGGGTGTAGGACTACCCTATCCCAGTTGGTTTAGTTGAGAACAGTGGGAGATGCAATAAGAACGAGAGTGATGAAAAGGTGTGATTTCTTTCTCTGAACTTATGTCCATTGAGTTCCTGATACGTACCTGAGGCGTGTGGACTATTTTTACCTGCCCTTGCGGTGTTTGTAGGTTCTTCCAAATGGGGTTGCTTGGATTCCGTCTCTGGTTGAAGAGATAATTAGCATCGCAACAAATGGCAGTAAAGCTATCGTGGTTGACCAGAAGTTGATTGATGGTTCGGGTTCTAATGACAGGGGAAAGCTCCTCATCCCTGCTGTGATCGGGGTTCAGGTACGAGTCTTTCTGAATGAATGATTCATGTTGGTTTTTTCTCAAATGAAATTTCTGATGACTACGAGCCTTCTATTACTGCAGTGGTTCATTGTAGAACTGATTAAACGAGCGATTAGAGCTGACATTGCCAAAGGGGGGCGCTCTTTGTGAGTAGTCCAGCATTATGTTGTGCGCAAACTGCCTATTCTGAATGCAATGGTTCCTGCCCTTGTGAGTTTTTGCTTTGTTCCCCATGTCTTCTGAGAGACTTCCCAAATTTTCTGAGGATTTGCTGTTATGAGAGTTTTGAGGTCAGCTACACTAAAAACTGTACCCAGATTGCTGGTGGATCTATCTTAACATTGTTGGGTGTGTGGTTAGTTATCTTGAGTAAAAGCTAGTTAGCCCGACGTTCGATGTCATTCAGCAGGAAGAAATGGGCTTTCTCCCCGTCCGTTGTGTCGTGTTAGTATATTCTCTGGTTGCTGATTTTTGAGTTGCTTTGCTATTCTAATGGAAATGCGGTCTTGGTCTTAGTGGTGCAACTGCAACTGCAACTTCATCATACACATAATTACATATTTGACAGCTCAATGATTAACATGGGGGATGAATGCGGTATATAGCATGCTGCAGAAAAAGGCAGGTGTAGATGCCAGCCCGTCCTGCCTGCGCATGGGTTGAGAATGTGGACCCTTCCTTCCTGGTTGCACTTTGATGCTGGCTTGGCTGGCTCTCATGATTATGTAAAATCACTCTGATGATACGAACTCTGCAAATATTTGTGCTTTCATTCTCTCTTTGTGCGAAGATTGCGGGGAGGAAAAGGGAAAGGTGAAGTGGAGAAAGGAGGATGAAGAAGGTAGTGGTGGCTGCGGGGGACCATTAAGCTGCGGTGCAAACTTTGTATCTATGGTGTGTGTTAATGCAATCATTAACCTCACCATTCTTCCACTTTAGGCCACAAAAAGCATCATTAAGAGCGCCATAATCAATAGGGATATTGTAGCCGACAGTCTCATTTGTCGCGTTGGCTTGGGAGGAAGGCCGAAAGAGTTCTACAGTTTTTTTTCTTTTTTTTCCTTTCTGTCCGAAATCTACATAAACAAATCTATATTGTGCTGTTGAAATCACATGACTTGAATATGTGCTTTGCAGTTTAACAATCTTTCTCACGAAGGCAGCATATGTTTGCTAAGCTCCATCCTCGTCGTTTCAAGTTACCTCGATTCAGAATTCTGTTGGGGGATGGAATTCTAACGGGTCATTTGGATGCATCATTTAGGTTCTGTGGTATTTCGTATCAAAATGCTGCATTATTTTGCTATGTGACGTTTCATAGTTTGGAATGTGGTAATTGGTCTAATTGTTTTGTTTGAATAAAACATTCAAATATCGTGGTATTTCACCACTTAAAGAAGGGAAGAAGTGAAAAAGAAGTTGAGAGATGAGTTATTTGAAATAACTAGGGGGTGGGTATGTATTTCAAATAACTCACAATGAGTTATTTCAATTGCCTCGTGGACAAAATACCACATTTCATTCCATTTTTTGCCAAACAAGTTAGTTCGGCTAAAATGAATTGAGTTATTTTAGCCGAAATAGCTCATCAAAATACTGCATTCAAACGACCTGTTATAGTCGTCGTTTGGATGACTAAAATTTTTCAGTTGACCTCGTAACGAGTTGTATTTTATTATTTTAGCCGAAATAGCTCATCAAAATACTGCATTCAAACGACCTGTTATAGTCGTCGTTTGGATGACTAAAATTTTTTAGTTGATCTTGTAACGAGTTGAATTTTATTATTTACATTTTGGTATGTATTGATTTTAAGTATGGAGTTTAAACTAAATGCTAATAGAAAAGTGTCAGGCTTAAGAAAACCGATGAATGCTAACATGGCTGCTTGGAAATACGAAAATTTTAACCCGCATATGAATTTAATGAAGATAAGTTTTATAATTTAGAGTAAAAATAGAGAAGAAATAACCATCACCACAACTGATAGATTTTTTGTTTTTGTAGTTATGCTTGTGCATAAATCATATAGCACAAGGAATTTAATCGTTTTTATCAACTTATAGATCGATCCTTGATGGTGATTCCCCTTTTCAACGGGTACCTCTCTCTTATCTTAGGGCCCTTAATCATGATTAGTAGCCGGCGGCACTATTAAGCTTTTGTGACGAGAACCCGATTAGTAGATATCTTATCCCTAAATCAAATTTCCTTTTATATAAAAAAAAAAAAAAACAGTGGAGGAAAAGGACAACACGCGGCTGTATATAATAAGCCTCCATCTCTAGCCTGTCTGGAGAAGAAAACAGAGCATCGATCCATCCATCCATCCATCGCTCGCCGCCATGAACAGGAATTTGAAGAACGCCGTGATCGCGTTCCTCGTCCCGCTCCCTTCAATTCTCTTCTACCTCTCCTTCATCCGCAACTTCGAATCCGCCGCCATTGCAGACGGCTCCGGAGCAGCCGCTCTCTCCCCTGTCTGGGCATGGTGCGCTACCCACCCGCTTCTGCTCGCCAACGTCCTCTTCTTCCTCAACGTCAATGTCGTCTTCTGGGTCGTCAGCCAGTGCATTTCCAGCCACTGGGTATTTGATTCTCTCAATTTTCCACCTCCATTGTTCAAACTCAATTCCTCCGTCGGAGATTCATTTCCAATGTGTTTGTTTCCGTTCCGCCAGATGATAGATTTGTACTGGACGGTGATACCAGTGATGCTCGTATACTACTACGCAAATTTCCCGTTGGCTCAGTTCGACGGATGGCGATCGGGGATCGTCATCGCCATGACTTGGCTGTGGAGCTTGAGGCTCACCCACAATTACTTGAGGCGGGAGAAGTGGCAGTTTGGCGCCCGGGAGGACTGGAGGTTCACTGATATGAGCCGCCAGTACGGCGGGAATTGGTGGTGGATGTGCTTCTTCTCCGTCTACGTCTCTCAGCAGGTAAACCCAAAACCCTGATTTGATTCTTCTCACGGGTTAATTGTTCGACGAATTGCCGCAATGAGAGGTGCGTTTGTTAAAATCACAAACTTTCCTTCCTGCAGGTGTTCTTGATGGGTATATGCCTGCCAATGTACATCATCCACACAGTCGACAAGCCTCTGAACGTCTGGGATTTCGCCGCGGTTGCAGTTTGCCTAACTGGGATCGTCGTCGCCTACTTTGCTGATACCCAGCTCCACGAATTCGTCACGAGGAACGAGGTACTGGAAGGGCTCGGGAAACCGAAGGTGCCCAATCTCGACAGAGGAATGTGGAGCTACTCTCGCCATCCGAACTACTTCGGGGAGCAGCTGTGGTGGTGGGGATTGGCTCTGTTCGCATGGAATCTCGGCCATGGATGGGCTTCAGCAGGCGCTCTCGTCAACAGTCTGTGCCTAGCTTATGTCACCGTGCTTGTGGAGAGGCGGATGCTGGAGCAAGAGTATAGAGCGGAGGCTTATAGGTTGTATCAGAAGACTACTTCTGTTTGGATCCCCTGGGTGAAGTCATCTGCATTCGCGGTGAAAGATAAGAGCACTTGAATCTGGTCCACCGATGCTTTCATGTCAGTGGTTATGGTTTATCTGGAAGAAGTTGTTACTGTTTTGGACTATTGCTGCTGCTGCCAAGCAGGTGTTGTTTGTATGAAGATGTGTATGAATTTAGTTCAGTTTCTGTTATCAAGCTGATCAATAGACATAACAACTGACAGAAAGCATCACCCTCAAGGCACAATGGCCTATACGGTACAAGTTTAACCTATAACTGCGTAAAATGTGAATACAAGGACGTGAATCCAATCGTTAAAGAAAGCGAATTCACTACAACTTTAACTAAACTGATGATATTCAAGTATTCAACTATGTTGACAGGACAGATAATTTCCAGTCATTATGTAGATTCCGAATTTAATGACCAAAATCATATGAATTTGGTTCTTAACGAGCAGTTCAACCGTATTATTGTTCCATAAACACTTCATTATAAATTGAGAACTTTAACACATTGAAATGTTAATCCATCTTAACAAATGAGAGGATGAAGAAATGGAGACTGTAATTTTTTCCATTATTTCTAATAAGTTCAGCTTCTATACAAAACGTCAGGCAGACTAGAACAGCATTGTACAATGTACAGCACCAGCCTCTTCTTTCAGGAAGCAGGCAAGCTAGTAATAGCATATAATTTAAAATAAACATAATGGAAATTCACATATAGAAAATAGACCCTAAAAGTTACCAGTTCTTCTGAAACGTTCCTATTTTGCACAGTCAAGTTTAAGATAAAAAGCATCACTCATCATCATCCTCTTCTTCTTCATCTTCAAGTGATTGCGAATCTTTAATTCGTCTGCTCTGACCTTGAAAAGCACCATTTGCCGGGCTATCTGCTGGATGAATGGTTTGTCGGACTGGTAGAGGATTCAAGAGGAATTAATCAGAAGTTATGAAATGGCTTTAGCTGAGCCAAAAGCATGTCTAAGGCAGCTGCTAGTTTTGCTTCGGTGCGAAAATTGGAAGGTAGTGCAAGGGGTTCAAGCAGAACATACCTGATGCAAGAGTCTTCAAGAAAATCAGCTTTGCAAGCTGGAACTCTCCCTCATGGGCAATAATGAATTTAGCCTTGCAACAAAATCGATGAAAGGGGTAAGTAATCAGATGAATCTCGAAATTATTTTTCTGTGCACAGTAGCTGTTACAGCGTTAGGATTGATACAGTTCATCAAACTGTTCCAACATATAAGTAATACGCAAACATTAAGTTTGACAAATATGAATGCAACACAGTTCTTACCATCATGCCATTAACCACCTCGGTAAGGTGATCAAGCCTATCTTGATGCCTGAGTAGGAAAGGACGCAGATGGTTTGAATAAAGTTGCCCAGCTCCCTGTGAGATACCAAGCAGAAAAAAACGTTCATAACTCATTTCATATTTAATTGTCATAAGCAAGTTTCAACGGATGCATCATCAGCATGCAATAAGATAACTCCACCGTACAGAACAGGATAAAGAGGACTTCTTACGTTGAAAGATGGAAGCTGCAGCCAGACGAGAAAGGCAAACTTCACATGATAGTACATCGGAACCCTGATGAAAATCGGGAGAGATGTACATAAACATACAATAATCTCATTGAAATAAGCAAAGACAAAAAGGCCAACAACAATCACATTAACCTTCAATTGTTGAGCAGGTGATTTTTTTTTTGTAATGGATGATACTTGTGTTAACAAAAAAATAAAAAGTGGTATATAAAATGTGCCACAGACACAACTCTTTCTTGTTTTTCTTTCTCCTGTGAACATGTTTGGCATATTCTATGCGTATTAACAGATACCAAAGGACCAAAAGGAGTAGAAAAAGTTTAACATGCACTAATAAAAGTCGTAAGATTTCTTTTATTTCTGCAAAACTCAAGGAGCACTCCAGATTTGTACTAACCCCACAATGAGAAGAGCTAATTCAGTTTTGGAATGTTGCAGACAGCAGGTTATAATAACTACATAAGGGTTATAATGAATTATGGCAGAGTACCCGCTTAATCACTAAGCCACTTTATATCATTTAATTTCACATGAAGAGGTTGAATTTCAAAGGCAACAGATTGCAGTAAGAAATGGGCAAAACGAGAGGGGATAAGAAATTAATCCTTACCAAGAAAGGATCTTATCAGTAAATGCCTCTGCAACACTGAAAGCTCCAAAAGCTGCATGACAACCAGTATGATTAATAATATCCTAAGATACAACATTGCTGGGGTGGGATGCTTTTGATGAATAGTCTAGTGGCACTGCTTTGGTTGATTAATTTCAAATATTGTGGCGTAATTGTAAATTTTGTAATTCCCAATGGTGCATTTGAGGAAGTTTGGGGGACAAAATGCTATTTACAACGCACCAGATTGGTGGCTGAGCCTGGACAATCATAAAGCTGATAAATATACTAAACCATTAGAGCACTTCCCAACACATCAAATGCAATAGGATACAATTCAAGCAAACAGCTACTACTGGGAAAAGAGGCAACCAGCCAAACAACCCCAACCTAGTCATTTTGCTTGTAATTGAAAAACACTTGATATAATCTTTTAGCACAATTCACTCGACATATAATCTATCCAAAGTTCACAACTAGTTTCATCTAATAGTGGCATTGCATGTCTAAATAGACATGGCGAGACAATGCCTTAAAATAATGGGCTGGATGGTGTTAAAACCAGTGCAGATGAATTTAGCACATGATAGAGCAAGGGAGGACAGTCAAGAACTTTTCCATTACATGAAGCCTTGCACACGCCATTTGCTCAACAGTAGATATTAATTTTCGAGATTGACCTAGCACAATGGAAAAGACGTGACGGGGGCATTTAATGCCTGACCTTAATTTCAGTCAGCAACAGTCTAGGGCTAGAAAATGGGATGAACTTCTTCTGACATGAACACAAAGCAAAAGAACACTAACCTGCCCAGTAAACAAGCAATTTCTTTTGCTCATCTCGATCTTTCCTCTCAATTGCCTTGAATGTCGAATAAACAGGCAAAGCAATCCCTACAGAGCAGCTGTTTCAAACAATCCATAAGCATCATCAGCATAATTACATTATTCTATAGATCACTAAGCAAAATGATTCATAATGCATTCCTAAGAACTATAGATCTGAAATCATTGACTCTTTCAAATGAATAAGCACCAAAGTACAACCTAACTGTGGCAAATCCTACAACATCATGGGCTAGTGCAATAGATGGCTGTGATTCAAGATAGCTTACCATGCTGTTCTGACAACAATGTTGGAATTGAGAGGATAAAGTAGTAGCTGCAAACCAGCCTGCAGACCAAACACGAAAGGATCAACATTGAGATTCCTAATCGAGCAGAATGGTTTGCTATCAATTAAAATTAAGTCCTACCAGTTACGGCAGAAATTAAAAAATAACACAAAGAAATTCAAGTAAAAGTTTATTAGAGAATCGCATTAACGTAAACAGGAAACGTTTCTATCGAAATGCTCAAAGTTTGAACAAAATCATCCAGAATAAAGCATTGCACCCCCTTTAGAATAAAATTAAAACATGAAGAAAGGGTAGCCAGGCAAGTTATGACCTCTGTTGGGAATGCCATGAAAGATGCAGATTCACAGAGCAATAAATTAGTTACACTCAAAAAGCTTTGGCCTTCAGTAGAGACCACAACGAACTTCCTGCAATCCAAAAACAGATTCCCTCTGAGAAAGCATAAAAAATTGGGCAAAACAATACAGATAACATTAGAGCAATGAGAAACAACACTTCAAACTAAATCACAGTGCCAACACAAACAGAACCGCGATACTGGCAAGAACCCAGACAAGAATTATGTATGAACTGATTGAGGAAAACAGAACATCAGCGAACAAATTAAGCCACGCCCCTCATACAATGAAAATGGCTTGTGATTGTCATACAATCAAACTGGGGAAGGAAAAAGATGCTTCTAACTGTCAATGCCATTTGTCTATAACAAAACCATAGACAGTTCATTAGAAGCATCCCATTAAACAAAATAGCAAGTTCCTGCTCTTCCAAGATGACATTTTGGAACCTCAGATGTAATCAAACTCAAGCAAGCAACAGAAAATTCTCGTTCCAAATACAGCGACAGATAATAATCCCACGATTAGCCTTCCAGATGCAGCAGCCAATGACTCACAAAAGCAAGAGGACGCTATACCTTGCGCATTACAAAACAGAATGCCAGGGGGAAAAACGAGAAGGGGAAATCTTTTTCCTTCTAACCATCAATCAATCTCAAACCCTTTTGATTCATAAGGCCCCATAACTAACCAATACTATCTTTCGAAACGGATTGCAACCAAAAGAAGCGAATAAGATACCTAGGGTTCGGTTTGTCGGCTCGAGGAAGAAACAGGGCAAGAAAGATTAATTTGCCGCTTTCTTTCTCTCTTCACGCGACGGATAGTCGTACTGATTCCGTTCAAGCGCCTCTGGCCTTCTCGCTCCTTAACCGTCGGCAGATGACTTAGGCGACGACAATCTCCGTCAATGGCCGTGTTCTTACGGCGATCACAGAGACGCAGACTTTATTCCTTTTCCTTTCCAGATGATGGTTTCGCTACTTCTTCGCCGCGGTCTCCTATGATGATTAGAATTTGAGGTCCGGCAGGTATAACTGAACCGCGTAAAAGAAGCTAGGCACCGCACAACAACTTTGTCAACCGGTTCGGCCCGCAGGCCCGACCGAGCTAGTGGAAGGGTAAATGGTCCGTTGGTTTAGCACGATTCAGTCCGAATATGTGGAAGAAGTAAAAAATACATAATTTATATTAAGTCTCATCTAAAATGTGTGTAATAAAATGTTGGTATTTGAATCTAATACATGGTTAAAATGAAAACATATTTAAATCTAACTCATGACATTAGAAATTCAGATATTAAACATAGAATTTCAAATTGAAAAATTAAAGTACTCAATTGCTTGCCCAAAAAACAAAAGTATTTAAGTGCTATCTACTTCCCAGTTCCCCCTATCCATCATTAATTACGATTTACGAGTTTCCATTCTACAAGTCCCAAAAACGGAAATGGGAAAAGGCTAGGCTACGACAAGGAACGATCGAGTTTCCTTTCTTTAACACACCTTCCGTTGGAGACATGACTTGGAAAATACAAAGAAAAGTTCACAAAACTGGTATTCAACATACATATAAACAACCAATATTGAAGATATATGAAATAACTGATATCCAACATCAGACAAATGAGTATTCAACGTTCACGAATTGGTATCAAACATCAAACAACTAATACTGAAGATCTACGAAACAACCGATATCCAACATTGAGAAACCAATATTCAACACTCACAAAATTGTATTTCGATAGTTATACTTTATATTTTGAATAACAGAATAGTTTTGGTTTCTGACTAATATATTGTATTTACAAATAAAACCAAGAATTTGTCAATTTATTATGTGGCCCGGTCAGCGGCCCGTGGATGCTCAACAAGTATTGGCCATAGCTGGGCTTTTCCAAATTGACCATCTCAGTAGCGCATCGCCAGGGAAGAAACATGGAAGTGAACCCGTAGACTCGGGAGAGACTGGAGATGAGCCAAATGGCGAGTCCTGCTGAGCGGAGACTTGATCGTATTTGCCGTCACTTCTGCCCGCCGCTCCAAAAACTTGACCATGTGCTTCACCAGGTTCGGATTTCTTCGCTCTTCCATGTTCTTACCTTTTCTCTATCTGTAATCAGAATTGTTTGCTGCCAGTCTCTTTGCATATGATTTAACCTTCTGCCGTTCTTATTTACGCCCATCTGCTTTGTTTCAAGGCCGCGACGAGAGGTGGCCAAGAAATTGACGATGTAGCAAGAGACCCAGTAGTCATAGGCGGGATGGTGTTGGATATTCATGCCATTCCTTCCACCTCTCCACAACCCAGAACCACAACTCCGGGAAAGGTCTCGTTTCTGTTTGTCTTCTCTATCTCCTTCTCTGATAAGTGGGATCATGAACATTTTTATTGATCTTGATCAATGGATGATAATTTGTGTGTGTGCCCGCGCTTGTGTTCCGCCCGGTTAGCTCTTATGATCAAAGTTTGATCGGAAATTCTGAGGAATATATAGAAAATTAGAAACCAAAACCTGTTGTACAGAGCATGTTTGGCCCAGTTGTATACAACGAGAACTTGAAATAGTGAACAACATCTTCTGCTGGTTCTAATTTCAAGGGTTGATTGTGTTGTAGGTCCGTTATGTGTTAGGAGGTGTGGGAAGGAACATTGCAGAATGCATGTCAAAGCTTGGCACAATGCCTTACATGATTAGTGCTGTGGGAGACGACATTGCTGGTATAAGCCCTTACCTTTTCCTGTTGTCTCTTTATGCATACAAAGCCTTGTTTTGCCCTTCTTTCTCGGTGTAAACTTATTTACTTGGATGGCTAGGATTTCTGTCCCTGCTTAAGGTGAATAACCGTGTATGTCTTTGCCCAATAATGGATATTGATTCGTGGAGTTGAAGCTACCTCCTTTTGTACTTTGTGGCTACTTTAATTGGTTTGTGTGCTCTTCTGTCGTTGTCCACATATACTTACATAGTGCCAGTCTGATTTCTAGATGTCAGTCTGAATGCTAGAGCAATGCATTTGCCTTTACGCTTTGTTATTCTGAACTACTTCAGGTTTTTCTCCCCTTCGTCTGTCTTGCTGATTTCATAAAGTTTCTCTGCATATTTGATTAGGGAACCTGCTGTTGGAGCAATGGAAGTTAGCTGGCCTGTGCACTGAAGGTTCAACTTCCCCCCCCCCCCCCCCCCCCCCCCCCCCCCCCCCCCACACACACACACTTTTTAACTAACTTAACGATGTGGTGACCTAATCTGTTCTGTTCTCATGGAGCTTCGATACTTGTAAAAAACTAACATGTTTTGTCTGAACATACTATGTTCCTTCCTTATGGAGCTCATGCTCCACGACCAAACAAGTTTCCGTTTTTCCTTTTGTTAGCAGTTGGACATGTTTATTTCACTGAGGTTAAAGCCTGCCCGTTCAACCATAATTTAATCACTATTTTAGAAACGTTCATTCTCTAAGGAGTACTCTTTCCTTGTGTGTTATATCTGTATGTATTGGACAGTGAAATTGTATGGGAATCCACCAAGCTCCCTTTTTCTGTTGGAGGCTTAAGATAGTAGTAGAACAAATCAACGAAATCTTTTATGAAATACCATGATTTAGTTGCTTTTTTTTGGAGAAAATTTTCAATTGTCACTTATGTTGCTGCGAGGACAGGGATACGGAAACACCAGGATATCAACACGGCTGTAATCTGCAACGTATTTGACACTGATGGAGAGTTGGCTGCTGCTGTTGCAAACGTGGATGCACTAGTATGGTGGACTTCCTAGCCAGTTTTAATGACTTTCTAGAGTAATAAAATATTTAGGACCTAACATATCTGAATAATGATTATTTCCCAGGAAAATTTCCTGACCCCTGCTTGGATTCAGCAGTGCAAGTCCAGTATATGTTCTGCTCCTATACTGGTTGTGGATGCGAACTTAAGTCCTATTGCCTTAGAAGCTTCTTGCCAAGGTACCATATAGCATAAGTTTCGGTTTCCTCCCCTATACTGCTCCTCTACTTCTTGTACTTCCACATTTTACTTACTATTTAATTCATGTTTTTTACCAGTGGCTGCTGAGTTCGATGTACCTGTATGGTTTGAGCCAGTGTCAGTAGCCAAGTCCACAAGAATATCCTCCATTGCTAAGTATGTGAGTTCTCATACTTTTATACTCCCTTCTTTGGGTAGAACAAAAATAGGGAGAGAATTCATAGTCTATGGAGATCATGACTTATAAGCAGAGTTCAGTGCGCCACATTCACTTTAACTTTAAACCTATTTCATTTGCCAAATGTACAAGAATCTCTTTAGTTGCAAAATACTTTTTTTGATAAGCCCTGCTCGATCGAATAAAATACTCTTTAGTTGCAAAATACTTAAATGTCGAATAAAACCCTGCTTGATCGAACTATTAAGGAATAAATGATAATGTATAAGCATGATCACTTATCCTTCCTTTTGTCTATAATAAATGTTTCTAGATAATATGGTCCAAGATAATATGCAGTCTTGAAGCATCAGTTACTGAAGCCCCAATTTCGAGGAAGCTTGCTAATTGTCATATAACTCATGGTTTCCTGTTTATTCCTTATATTGAAGTTGAAACTGATAGAGGGATATCTGCAGGTAACTTTTGCTTCACCTAATGAAGACGAGCTTGTTTCCATGGCAAATGCAGTTTCTGGTGGAAATACTTTTCATTTGGTCAAAAGGGATGGCAACAGAAAGTACTCTGGAAAGTCATTGTTTGACAAGTTGAAACCAGCTATTTTGGTTTTGCTGGAGAACGGAATTAAGATGCTTGCTGTCACTGTTGGTGAAGATGGACTCTTCCTTTGCTCTAAGAATCCAGATTTCCTTAAATTTCGGTTGCAGATAACTCAAAATAGCAGAGTTGGTGAATGGGTGTATGATACATTGACATCAACTTGTCCTCCTAGACCCGTTGCTGCAATGCAAGTCGAGGGTAGCTCTCTTATGTTTGCAATGCATTTTCCTGCACTTCCAGCATCTGTTGTGAGACTCACTGGAGCTGGTGATTGCATGGTAGCTGGCACAGTTGCTTCCCTTTGTTCAGGCTTAGATGTTCTGCAGAGTGTGGGAGTTGGCATTGCAGCGGCCAAAGCTGCTATTGAGGCGGAACCAAATGTTCCTTCAATCTTCAACTTGGCTGACATTGCAGGTAAACTGAGCAGCACTCTATTCTCGCCTCCAGACTGATGAATCCCGATTTATCGCATTTCCACCTGTGTGGGAAAAGAACATGACATGAGGGGTGATGGTTTCGTACTAATACACGTTTTCTTCCTTGCAGGTAATGCAAAGCTAGCTTATTGCAATGCTATATCTTTGTGCCATATTGAGAAATGAATCATGTCTTGGTGATGCAAATGCATCAAGCAAGAGCTACATGGAAATTCAACCGTAGAAAACGTCCTTGCGAGTTGGAATAGTTGGGATGGAATTCAGCCAAAAGGATATAGCTTTTGAAGGAATGCTGATTCATTTCCTGTCTTGCAAGTTGTTTCTGTTAATCTGGAAGCTGCTGTGCTGTGGTTTGTGTTGAGTTTCGTAACATTTCACTTCATGACATTGTTAATGTAATGAACTTCCGATTTGATCAGATTTAACACACCGAGAATTAGCTAAAAGATTCCTCCAAATCCCCTCAAAGTTTTTTTTTTGTGGTCATTCTTGTATGTATTCCTTCCTTCCTCGGCTAGTGAGGTTGAGCTCACAATGTAATTAATCCCAAGAAACAAGGAAGTGAACCAAACCAAAACAAATTTCCAATAATAGGAGTCAGGAATGCCCGCTTCCTTGCTTGATTCTTTCCATTTTAATTCCCGAGTATATCCGCATTTCCGACTCCTATTCTCGGAAGTTTGTCTTGGTTTGCTTCCCTTCCTTGGTTTTTGCGAAGAATCCTTTCGTTTCTCAGCTGTGATTGGGACTTCATTTGACCGCTCCCGCAACTTCTTCATCCTTCTCCTCCTTAAAGCCCATACCCACCCAAAATAAGAGTAAAAGCGCAGATCCCAATTCCGCTCCCAAAAACACACCGGAAAAATCAGGAGGAATGACGGGTCGTTGGAAGTCAGTTTCTCTGCCGCCGGCGGTGATGCTATACTTGTGCTTCTGCTTGTTCCTAGCGTTCGCAGTGGTGTCCGGGATCAAGCAGCCGCCGCGGCTGCGATTTGGGAAGGATGGGCAGTTGAAGATTCTGCAAGTGGCGGATATGCACTATGGAAACGGAAAGTCCACCGGCTGCTTGGATGTCCTCCCGACCCAGCTGCCCACTTGCTCCGACCTCAACACCACCGCCTTCGTTGAACGGATGATACGAGCTGAGCGGCCGGATTTCATCGTCTTCACTGGTACCCAAAATTTCCCCATCTCTTCTCTCCCTCCTTAATCATTCTTTTAGGGCTGTACTACAAGAAATTACTGAATTAGGGACTGGACGAGAGCATGCCCTTAGTGAAAAGTTAACATTTTGACCATTCCCCTCGTAGAATCGCGTCTTTGCTAGCATCGTCATAGTTGGGATTTGGTTAAGTTGTTCATATCATTCACTTGACAAGCTTTCCTGCAAAAATTAAGCTCTGTGGTTGTGGAACAGCAACCCATTCTCCGGGGCATTTGATCTTTCTCAATAGTTTTTATATATAATGAATCTGCTTTACTGTAATAGGGGACAACATCTATGGGTTCGATGTTGCGGACCCGGTGAAATCCATGAATGCTGCATTTGCACCAGCAATAGCTTCTGGCATTCCCTGGGCTGCTGTTTTAGGGAACCATGATCAGGAATCTAGCTTGTCAAGGGAAGGAGTGATGAAATATATAGCTGGAATGAAAAACACACTTGCCAGGGTCAATCCACCTGAGGTGCATGTGATCGATGGTTTTGGGAACTACAATCTGGAGGTTGGAGGAGTTCAAGGCTCTACATTTGAGAACAAATCGGTTCTTAACCTCTACTTCCTCGACAGTGGTGACTACTCCACCGTTCCTTCCATCCCTGGCTATGGCTGGATCAAACCCTCTCAGCAGTTCTGGTTCCAACGCACATCTGCTAAACTCCGGGTAACTACTGAATTTGGAAAAAAGAAAAACTGAATGCTTGGTTTGCGCCTTGTTTTGTAGCTAGGAACTGCAATATCAGTATATCACCCATATTCAAATGAATGAGATAGTACAGGACCTAGCAATATGCAAACATTCTACAAGAACTTAAATAGATTAGAGCTGCAAACATTTCACTGCGAAACTGTCATCCCTAGTTAAAGCTATGAGCTAACTGTTTCCCTTTCTTTTCAATCTGTGTATTCAGAAATCATACATGAGCAGCCCTGCAGCTCAGAAAGGACCAGCACCTGGGCTGGCTTACTTCCACATTCCTTTGCCTGAATTTGCAAGTTTCGATGCATCCAATTTCACCGGGGTTAGACAAGAAGGGATCAGCTCCGCTAGTGTCAACTCGGGCTTCTTCACTACTTTGGTGGAGGCAGGAGATGTGAAGGCTGCGTTCATAGGCCATGATCATTTGAACGACTTCTGTGGCAGGCTGACAGGCATTCAACTTTGTTACGCTGGAGGTTTCGGTTACCATGCCTATGGAAAGGCTGGATGGTCGAGGAGGGCTCGAGTAGTGGTAGCTTCTCTGGAGAAGCAGCAGAGTGGGGAGTGGGGTGCTGTCAAGTCGATCAAGACCTGGAAACGCCTCGATGATGGGAAACTTACCGGGATAGATGGCCAAGTCCTCTGGAGCAAAACCCCTGGAGGTAAGTTGTCACTTGACTTGTGTAAGTCATAGTAATTGGGTTCTGTGGTGTTCAAGGGTGAAACTAGCCATGATCACAAATGGGTTATGTTTACTTTCTGGGTGACATTACTTGACTGAAAGAAATGTAGTGCTTCTTGTGGTGAGACCTTGTCCCAACTGTCTCAAATATAGTACTGAACTTGTTCTTTCTGTTTTCTTTTTACCGTCTTTGAGAAGGTGCCCGCAGAAAGAAACAGTTTGGTGGCCGTTGAATATAGAGCAGAAGGGGAAAGAACCAAATGCTACGGTTTGATGAGCAGCCGAGGTACAAGTAGCCCACAAAGAAGTTGGTCAAGAAGGTAGTTTTTCAGCTTGTTTGTAAGGCTGGAAGAAGTGTTACAGAAGTTTGCGTTTTCACCTTGTTGTGATCACAGAATGATGCTCCAGCTCGAAGAAAAACATATAGGAACTTTCTTCGCTGTGTAATTTAGGTTAGGCACGTTATTTTGCTGCTGAATTTATCTCAAAGCTTATACGCATTTGGTGTATATCCTTGAACATCCCCTCCGATTCTCTGAATCCAATTACGATGATTCAGATGAGTATTAGATTGCACCAATATCAATCCGAATTTATTGTTATTATTATTCAATTTGATTTGCGTTAATTCATTTTGCGGATTCAAGTGAATATACTTTTCTGTGTTTATGAGATAGAAAGAGTAACATAAAAAGAGTAGTAAAATGGTTATATTATCAACTAGCTCATAAACCCGTCTCGTTGGCCGGAATATTCATTATTTTTATTTTTATGTAACTTTTGAATCTATCAAGTATCAACATGTTTAATTTTATTGACAATTTTTTGATCGAAATGATAAATAAAGAAAGAATATATAGGTGGAACATTGGAGAATCGAAATAATCCCCAACTGTGTTATTCCTATTAGATGCGTAGTAAAATTTTAGTATATTATCCAAATCTTTTTCGAATTCTTTTATATTATCTAAACCTATTAAAATGCTATTAATTAGCCAAATCTTTCGCAATGCTTCAAAATATTAACCAATTTTTATGTGTTATCATTAATAATTTTGTAACTCTTTTCTTAGTTAAAATACTAAAATTTTGGAATGCTAACCTTCATGTGTCTCTTCCAAGTGAGTATCATGTTGCCAAGTCAATATTACTAACAAAATTGCTAACTGAAAGTTAACATTTGGCTAATTCTTAGTATTTTGATAGGTTTGATTAACAAAAAAAAATCCAAAAAAGGTTTGGTTAATAAATAGTCATTACTCGAAAAATAAATCGCTGGAAGTTTAGAAAAAAACCCACAGTGTCAGTACGACTATGTGGTGTTGATGGCTACTTTCTCTATTGGTGGAAGAGAATGAAGAAGGATACTGAGGAAGACAATAGGATAGAAGTTGAACGTGTAGAAGCGCTCCCAGTCAAGTACTCTTTGGACAAAAAGTTATATTATGGAACTCTATTGAAAAAGGCTTACGGCGAGGAGCTCGAGGATGCAGCTGCCGATGATGAGAGGAATATGGGCTTGGGGAGGTTGAGCAGGGTTCAACCAAATTGTCTTACCTACTTTCATTTCGATTGCAAGAAATTTAAAATGGGAAAAGTACACAAAACTCTATCATATATTGAGGATAGAATAACAAAATCTATTACAATCAACATTCCTTAGGAAAGGTTGGGATTGATTGCTTACGTGATTTGTTTTGGAAAAAAAAAATAACTCGTTTGGCTGAATGGTAGTAAGATGTGTTGTTTGTCCCTAGTTACTCGGATTGATTCCTCTCTCTCGCGTCGACGACAACCAGATCCGCAGCTTCCACCTCTCTCCATCTCTCCCGTATATCAATTACCACCCTTTCTCGTCTCTCTCGCTCGATGCTCGTACAAGTAAAATAAATTATTTAAATTAAAAAAAATCAAAAGATAAATTTTAAAAAAATTCAATTAATAAGAACATAAATCAAATTTACCTACCTTCATACCACAAACTTAAAAAATAAAAAATTGAGTAAAGTCTGATGGAGATATATAGTTAGCCACATGATTTGAGGTCACGTATGTATATGGATATATATTATATGTAAAATATGAACACTGAAACACATGCATCACAGAATCTGAAGGGCAAAAGAACGTACAAATGAACACTGAAACTTACAAAAGGAACACTGAAAATCAAAGAACTGGAGTCAATGAATAAAAGAATAAAAAAAAAAGAAAAAAACATTGCGCATACAGACAGACGGCGGGTTTCGTTTTTCCGTTTGGGAAACGGATTGCAACTCCGGTGTTTTTTTTTTCAGCACTCTCCGGATCGGACGACGTGGGTCCCGGAGCACATCGCGTCCTGGCAGCCGCACCAGTAGGTGTAGCCGTCGGCGCCGCAGACCGGGTCGGATATGAGGCACGAGACAGGGCAGGACTCCGGGTCCGGGTCGCTCATCCCTCTGCAGACGTCGCCGTCCACCGAGTGCCTCCACCAGGAGGATTCCACCGTCGACGGGAGGACGCACAAGCTGAGCGCCAATGTCAATACGAGGGCTAACGCCATCTGTTGACGGAAGGACGCCGACGTCGCCATTATTGTATAATTGTGAGGGGGGAATGGGAGATGGATTGCCGAGGAGAGGAATTGAAAAAGGAAATGAAATTTGGGATGAAGCAGAAGAGAATTAAGTATTAATAGATAGCGAGAAAGTTGGGAGGGGAAATTAGAGGCTGGAGATGAAGCTGCGAAAATTAGAATCAGAGATCCTCCCTTTCTCAGGAACGCTCGGACATTTAGATCTGTTATTTTCCTCGTTATCTCTCTAATTACACATGAGTTGTTTGTGTTTAATTGAATTCCAACCGAATAAAGCTGTCAAGGTTAATACTCTGGCTTAGAAATTCGTTATATGCATGCAGTTCCTTTTTGTTGGGGGCAATGTAATTAAATTTGTGTTTATTATTTAAACAGAATGTAATTGCATATATATTTATATATAGTAGGAAGAAATCTAACTCTTTTTTTCAAAATATATCATGTATTGATTCAAAAAAAGACAGTTACATCCTGGAAACCAGCCAGGTCTAGAAATCAAAGAAGCGACTCATAGTCGGATACAAAGAAAGGGATTTCCTAGCTACCAAATGAGCTACCCTATTGTTCTCCCGACCTACAAAGCGCACACTAAAGCCAGGCTGCGTACGAAAATAATGACCGATCTCTTCCAGAACAGCACCCAACCGGCTATCTCTTATATCGCCTTGATTAATTTTGTCAATAATCACCTTCGCATCGCCCTCAAACCAGACCTCCGACAAGCATTGTTCCACACACCAAACAATAGCTTCCCTGAGCACAAGCAATTCCACAACAGCAGGGTCATCCATTTGGGGAAACTGAACTCCTCTAGCCAGAAGAAGGGTCTACGCTGGGTCAAGAAGAACCATCCCACCAGCCGAATGCGACCCACCCTTAGTAGCCCCGTCCCACATGCAAACCAAATTAATCAAGGCGTCGAATTAAGGATTCCCCCCCAAAAAAAACTACCATGGTTAATAAAACTAATTCCCTACATATATACAACACTTGCACTAAAAATTTCCAAAATACTATATTTTGGGGGTTGTTCGCTGGTGTGTCAAGCAAACAAGTAAGGGGCTAACAAGTTTGATCTAAGAGTTAAAAAGGGTTTAGTCATTTGACTAAACAATGACTAAACAACTTTTAGTTATAAGATCTTCTCTTATTTATCCTCTCTGAGATAAATCAAGAGATAACATTATAAAATAGACCATCAAACCCCAATGAACCCTCCCATTGCAACACACCGGTGAAGCCACCATAAAAAGAAAAAAAGAAAGAAAAGCTAGCTGTGCCTAGTTGTAGAGAAGACGTACAACAACAAAGTTTTAAAACGCGCCACTGTATGAGCAGTCCAACTTGCGACTCGCAAGACCGCCCTATAAGCAGGGCTCTCTCTCATAAAATCCATCAACACACCACCTTGACAAAATTAACGAACCACCACCTCGATCGGAATGACCTTCCAGGATCAAAAGAGATGATCTTCGAGAAACAAAAAGTAAACCGATCGGGAGTCTCTTACAGTACATAGCCCTGCACACAAATTAAGAATTCAAAGACTATCAGATGGAGAGCCCCTAATCACCAACAAAGACATGCCCTTCCGAACCACGCACAACTAGACCAGACAAACATCTAGAATCACAGACAACATCTTGTATCATATCTTACTTATCTTTTTCTTTAACAGCGGATAGTTCTTCAAATCACGTCTTCTTGACAGCGGATAGTACTTGTTCAATCTCGAGTTAGGTAGCCGTAGCCGTTAGTCAAACAAAGCATACGTCCCCTCCAAAAAATTTCCTCCATAGCGGCGCCGCCCGGCCGCTGGCTTAGGATCAGATCAGAGAGACCACCAGCCCTACGATTCCGTACGTGTCCCAATTTGATCCACATGATCATCCCTCCCGCTACGAATACTGCTGCTGCCAAATCTTCTTCTATATATATAATGTAAATCTCATCTCCTCATCTTGCAATTAATTCATTTCTCAAAAGATCAGTTTGGAAAACAGCACAGCAAATCGTTGTATAATTGCACTCATGGCGGCGTCCGCGAAGCAGTGGCTAATGATGATGATCATGACGCTGGTGGTGGCGCTTGGGTTTTTTGCGGCGACGGCGTCGGCGCAGAGTACTAATCCTTGTGAATTCGAATCTCCTCCGTTCGTCTGCCCTTTCACCTGCACCAGCCCTAACCCCGTCTGCGGCGCTAACGGCGTTACCTACCGTTGCGGTTGCCCTGACGCAGCTTGTGCCGCCGTCAGAGTCGTCAGGAGCGGCCCCTGTTAATATTAATTGTAACTCTGTTTTATGCATGTAATTAATAACTGGGAGGAATGAATTTTCATCCCTCAGCTGCCAGGCATGCTTTGTTGCAGCTTGGATACGTAAATAATGCACAACAACTATGAATTGTTGGTGGCTTTTACTCTGTTATGTGTATTTTATCTAAATTTGGGGATGAAGGATTACTATATTTATTCGAATAGTATAAATTTTGTTTCCGTAGGTAGATGCTTGCTGAGCATGGAATCTCAGTTCATGGGAAATAATTTACTGTCAGATGAATTATGATGGTTGTTTGTGGTGGGGATTATACAGTAGATTCTAAATTTGAATGCTCTTTGATTTCAAATAAACGAAGATGGTGTTACACGCGATTAATTAAGATCTCTGGGGACAGTGTCCGAACGGGAGTGTTTTGATGTTTTGGAAGAATCTACTTTAGATTACTCCTGCACATGTGAAGACTTTGTGAGAGAGCTCCATATAATAACTGAGCCTACGACCCCAACCGGTTGTCCTGGTGGCAATGTGAGAATGAGAACATTCACCATATCTTGAATTCGAACTCATAGGGGAATCATTTGTAGAAGGAAATCTATACATTTAGCTGTTGCAAAGAAAATATAATAAAATGAGATGTAGTAAGGATTACCAATGTCACGTTGAAATTGGTAACGAGTTGGTGTAATTCTCTACTTTAGAAAATTAGTACCATATCGATAATGAGTTGGTGTAATTCACGTTGAAATTGTAATTCTAAAACTAAATACAACAATTTAACTATGTAAATAATAACTACAACTACAAAGTACTACTACAACTCATAGTTAGCATGGTAGTAAGGATTACCAATGTCATACATTCAATGTTATCATTATCATATTTTAGTTGTAGAAACTGATGAAGTGGATAAGTCATACAAATGCCACCAACTACTTCCATGACACTCAAAGTCAAATCCCCTTTGCCACAGCCCACAGCAAGGAGAAGTCAAAGTCAAATAATGCAACGCGCTATCCCTATTTTTTATTTTATACATTAAATTACAGTTTAGCTACAAGTGTTAAATTTTTAATTAGCTTCCTCCTTCCTCGTCCTACGGCCTTATAAATTCGTCCCTCCTCCCTTGTTCCTCCGATCAATTAATTAACTCCTAATTAGCTATGGCTCTTACCGCATCAAAGAAGCTAGTTGCTCCGACGACCATCAATCGATTGGTCCTACTCCTCCTGATAATATTCAGTCTGTTCACCGCGACCACCGCAGCAACAAGCAGGCCCAGGCCCAGGCCCAATTTATGCGCCGGAGTGGCTCTGAAGGCTCCGCCATCCGGCGGCTGCCACATCAACTGCTTCCGGGCCGACCCGGTTTGTGGAGCCAACGGTGTGACCTACGGGTGCGGGTGTCCCGAAGCTTCTTGCAACGGGGTTCGGGTCATCAAGCTCGGGCCTTGTTGATCGGGCGGGGCTCCGATTGATCGGGCCGGCTGGCTACTTCCCGACGCGTTTGTGCAATTTGTTGGTTTCGAGTACTTGGTTCCGTGATTAGGGTTGTGTCGTCCTAATTGTGGATTAATTAATCTATAATAACACGGATGTGTTTGTGATCGCTAGTTTGTCGTCATAATAAGTGTGAAGTCAATGTAAAGAGGCTACAAGAAATAATACCGTGGAAATTTTCTATTAATAGCTTTGGTATTTTTAAACATTCAAATTTATTATGGGTCCAACCTGAATTCACAACTAGAAGGCTACAGTTGCCCCTGTTTGACACCGATCCAGTGATAAAAAGTGACACAACGCACCCGCCGGTCACAACAAAGTTCTTAAACCGAAGGTCACGCGACTTCATTTTTTTCTTAAATTTGTGAAGTACGCATCTTTTCCGGTTTTCTCCCTGTTCCTAGCTAGCATAACCCTATTTTTGGAATTCTAAGTTGAAGATCGATGTTATAGGAGTGTTTGAATTTTCGTTTTTATGTTAGATACAAGTGCAAATTGTTATTTTGTTGTAATGCTATATGTTATATTATATACTTGTTCGATGAGATTTAATATAATTTATAAATGTATGGTAATATAATAAACCAACAGCTAAGTTAAGGCTACTAAGGTTGTCCCGGTTTGACACTGAATCTGTGATAAAAATGGCGTTACACACCCACAGGTCAACTCTCAACAAGGTTCTTAACTGACGGTCACACGACGTCGTTTTTCTTTTAAGTTTGCGAAGTGCACCACTTTTTCGATTTTCCTCCTCACATACCCCCTATTTTTAGAATTCTAAGTTGAGCATTTGAATATAGGTATTATATGAGTGTGTTTATTTTATGTTGGATACAAGACCAAATTGTTATTTTTGTATAATATTATATATTATTATCTATTTGTTAAATAAACCGGACTTAATTGATCGATCCACCTCAACTCACTTGTTCAACCTGGCCAACTGGCCAATAGTCTGAACCGGGTTTGCCAGGCTACAAAGGTAAAGTATCACCAATGGGAAAAGGCGAAAAAGGAAATGCAAACGGAACAAGAAACATCACCAAAGGAAAGGGCGTTGGAAGGTGGTTGAAGGTTCGGCGAGGAAGACGAAGACTCCGTCAACCAATTTCCCCCGCCTTCTTCACCTCCTTCTCATCCTCCTCCTCATCTTCTCCCGCTGCACGACTCCAATTCCACCCTTCGATTCATTCCTCCGATTCAATTCCACCTGTCTCGAGCTAGGGCATCGCAGCGGCGGCATTTCCAATCGGTGAAGGATGATGGCGGCATCTTCAGCGCGGGCGCCTTTGTGGATCGCGATGCTGACTCTCCTGTTCATTTTCTCCGAGGGGGCGACCTCGGAGCAACCTGAAGCGGCAATGATCTTGCAAGTGACCGAGAAAGGAGCCGTCGGCGACGGCAACGTCTGCCCTCGATCAACCGCAGCTCCGACTTCCTGCCCAATCAACTGCTTCCGCGCGGATCCAGTCTGCGGCATCGACGGCACGACCTACTGGTGCGGCTGCGCCGACGCGGTGTGTCACGGGACCAATGTTGCGAAGCTGGGCGCGTGCGAGGTTGGAAGCGGCGGCAGCGCGTCGCTCCCTGGTCAGGCACTCCTCCTGGTTCACATTGTCTGGCTCTTCTTGCTGGGCTTCTCTTTGCTCTTCGGTCTCTTCTGATTTCCACTGTACAAGAAACGATTGGTGTGTTTTTTCCTGTTTTTCCCCTGTGATTTGAGGCTGTCATGATTGGTGTAGTTGAGGAGATTTCGAGTGAGATTGTGTTTTTGTATGTACTTGAAAATTCTTTGTTTCAAATGAAGAACGCAACTGACCTTTTTGTTTGTGCATCCGATTGCGAGTTGTGCTGTTCTTTATCCTTTATGCATTTCTCTAATCCCTTCTTCATAAGCTTTTCAATTGGAAGGAGAATCAGAGGTAGGAGAATTGCTGTTCTGACGAAACATTGACGCCTTCTGATATCTAACTTTGTCAATCTCTCTTGCCAACAAGTCGAGAATGGTGTCCGTAACAGCATTTGGCAAGCATCCAGCATCCAGCATCGTCTTCAACAGCCTGTGGGCTTCTTTCAACCGGCCAGCCTTGGTATGAACTTCAATCAAAGTGTTGTAAGTCACCACATCTGGGTTGATACTGCCGTTCTTCATCTGGTCGAAAAGCTTATTGGCTTCGTCGACCCGACCAGCCTTTCCCAGAGCATTGATCAGGGTGTTGTACATGACGATGTCGAGGAAGCCGCCACCATCCATTAACTTATCAAGAACAGAGCTTGCAATGTCTGCTCTTCCCATCTTCCCCAACCCTTGGATTACGGCATTGTATGTGGCTATATCTGCAGGGCAAAGCTTCTCCCCCATCTCATTCAGCACATTCCACGCCTCTTCGAAGTAGCCCTTCTTCACAAAGGAACTCATCAGAGCATTGTATGTGTAACTCACAGGGTTCACACCCATGTCGGTGAATACCTCAAACAGCTTACAGGCCAGGCTCAGCTGCCCTTTAGCTAGGAAGATCGACATGAAGGTGTTAACCATTCCAATGTCGAAAGAGCTTCCTGCATCTTTTTCGGAAGTCTGGACTCTCATTCCTCTAGCCAGAGAAAAGAGCTGGTGAGAATAGCTACCTGATTTCACTTGATTGGCCAAGTGATCCATATGTGGAGATGTCGACCACTGATCAAAATTCTCCTCCTCATCATCACTTGAACGAGGTTTCACAGTGGAAGAAGTTACAGAGCTCAAGATTTCCTCGATCCCGCATTTATGAGGGAACAATGGTGTGTAATCTTTTCTTCTGCTCTTCAGCCTATTATTCTTCAGTGCAGCCTCCATCTCTTCCTTCCACCTGATCACGCTCAGTACTACATCCCCATCTCTCACATGCCTCATCAGTCTCTCCGTCCAATCCTGCCTGCCATGTCTGTGGAACCCAATCAGCAATGTGGTTATGGTAACCAGATCAACAACAAAGCCTCTGTCATTGTCCATCTCTTCCACCAGCTTGAGAGCTTCTTCCAATTCACCTTCTTTGACAAGCTGCAAGATGACAATGCTGTAAGTAACACCATCCACCAACTGCCCCTTCTTCTTCAAGTCACAGAACAATGAGTAGCCAGCCTCGGCTCTTCCATTCTTGATCAAGCCGTGTATCAAGATGTTGTATGTCCAGCTCGAGGCTCTCACACCGTCATCGACCATTCTCTCAAACAGCTGGCAGGCTTCTGAAATTCTGTTTGCCTTGAACATCCCGTTTAAAAGAGAGTGGTAAACAAGAGCATCGGGGACAAAACCGTCGTACTGCATCTCGGTAAAGATCCTTACTGCTTCGTTTATCTGGTGTGATTTTGTGCAGCCTTGGATAAGTATCCGATAAGTGAAGGCGTCTGGACGATGTCCGGATTCCTTCAGCTCCTCATAGGCAATCAATGCATCCTTGACTTTGCCAGCCAAGCACAATGACTGAAGCAGGCTGTTGTAAGTGCACAAATCAGGGCCAGAAGAAGAATCCTTTTCCTGCATTTCCCTGAAGAGAGTCAAGGAAGTTGGCAAATCGCCCCATCGGCCAAACGCATGAATGCAGATGTTGTAACCCCATGTGTCAAGTTGGAACCCTTTCGTTCCCCTTACCCTGTCGAATACCTTTCGAAAATCTGCTCTGTTGTCGGCCTTTCTAAGAGCAACCAGCAAAGCATTGCAGGCAGTGGAACCGGGAGACGGCGGATGAGGAGCATCTAGCAGCTTGAATAAAATGGGCAAGGCCAAACCCAGCTGGTTTTTCTTGGCAAGTGCAATGAGTAAAGTGTCGTAGACTAGTGGGGTGAGATTGGCTTCTTGCAGTCCTTCCATGAAATGGAGGATCTGGAGCGCGCAATCCAATTTGCCCAATCGAATGACGGCGTCGAGCAACATTTTGAAGGTCTGCGGTGCCGCTACAACTCCGTCGACTTTCATCCGTTCCAGCAGGTCGGGGACCTCCTCCAGGTACTCGGCGCGGCAGAGCTCCCTGAACATGTGGGAGTAAGTGCCCGCCGAGTGTTTGTAGTTATGCATGAGAGAACACCACTTGAAAAAATCAGTCTTTCTTGAGGCATCTAGGGAGCCCCTCCTTAGGATCTTTATGACCAGCTGCTGCGACAGAGGAATGGTGTCCGGGTCGAGATTTCGAGTGCCCGATTCCGATAGGGTTTTCGTTAGAAAGGCGACGAGAAGAAGGTCGTCCATTTGTTGCAAGGACGGAGAAGAGGAAGACGGCTGCGATGCCGTCGATGGAGCAGCTTTCGTGCTGTGCGATACGAAGTTCGGTGTTGGGTTTATTGTTGAGATCCCCACCGATGAACGTATGAGCTTTCCCATCGCCGCCGTGCATCTCGACATCGATTTGCGCGGCGCAGGCCGCCGTACTGTCTCAGTTGGATCCTGCGCTTCGCGACTAAATCACGGCGGAGTTTGTAGGAGGGGGGAAAGAAAAGGAAAAGACCCGAATGATTTTTCTAAAAGTTCAATGTGAACTGACTGACGGTAGAAGCGCGAGTGATTAAATGATTATACTTGCTGCTGATGATGATGAGCGGCGGTAGGTTTGGAAAGAAAGCAGCGAGCTTTCCTTATATCTTGGTCCCGAGAAAGCAACTGGTTTTGCTTCCTACTTTACTTGTTTGTTTCATGTATCTAGAGTGGTTCTCTGATAGCAAGGTCGCAAGTCGAACAATCAGTAGAAAAATGACAACACAAGACCTCCCTCTCGTTGTCCCCATTCTATTTCCTCTGGTAAACACAATCAGTAAGCTACGTCTGCGTATATTATAGTCATTGTTCATAGTTTTGACCTGCAGACAGTCCGACTATAATTTTCTGCAACTCTTTAGGGTATTAGATGACTGGCTCTTTCCCATTGTCACATGTGATATTAACATTTTGTGGGGCAGGGTAATATGGTCCAGAGACGGAAGCCATGGACGGCACACGAGCAGCAGCAAAGTGAAAAACTTTGAGAAGTATTTCACTGGAATATGTGCCTAATAATGCTGCATCTGGTGCCATCCCAGTCTTTGAGATGTCAGCTCAAGGTAAATTTACCGAAATTGGTAAGATTCAGAGAGACACTGCTGACCTTGTTCTATATGTCCCCAAGACTATATCACAACTTGATAGTAGTTTCATGTTCTGATGATCCCTGAAAAAAGAGAAGGAAAATTGACGAGAATTGATCACTCAGAAATTCTTTCATAATGGATATTTCTGTTCATCCCCTTGTTAATTAGCATCATGCCTATTTGAACCTCACCGATGCTGCTGTTCTTAATGCATATTATGTCTACAGGCAGTCGTAGATGCCCTTGCTAATTAGCATCATGCCTATTTGAACCTTACCAATGCTGCAGTTCTTAATGCATATTATGTCTACAAGCAGTCCTAGATGCCCCCCCAACAAAAGCTTTCCTGCACGTCTACAACTTGAGTAAGTGCATCTTAAGCTATTCGAGTGTTAGTCTAATTATGAGATGGTAACCAGTGATCAGACATCTTTTAGAGCTGAGATTCTGGAGTGCAGGGCAGAATATATTGAACCAAAGAAAGGAGTAGAAACCCCGCGAGCAAAACAGTTCCAGACACCCATAAATTCTTTGTGGAAAGGGCTTTAACTTTCCTTTTTCAGATTTGACGCATTGTTCTTTTTTTTATATCGAAACACATTGTTCTTTTCATGGAATGCAAATAAAAAGGCGTTTTTGTTACTATCTATTTGTTTTCTGTTTTTCATTTCTTCCCCATCTCCTGAAAGAAGTATTAGATGCTTTCAGAAGAAAGGTATGCTTGTGTCATGTCTGTCGTCCAACTTTCAAAAGATATGATATTGCCCCTCTCTTGTTTTTATCATGTTTTCTGTTTTAATAAACTAAATTTCATACGTGGTTTTTATATTGATTACTCCATGCTGCATGTGCATTATTGTTGAATGAAGAAGAATGCTTCTACAGTTTGAAATCTACTTTTACCTTAATGTGGCAACTGGCAAATCCAATGAGAGTCTCAGAAGTCAGTTTGTCATCTGGAGAGACTGTTACCTTACCTGGTATTTGATTCTTTGCTTTCTGCAACTGAAGAAAAAGCAGCCCTTCAGGAGAGAGCATAAAGAGGAAATTTGATTAAATTAATCGAAAGTAGTTGTTTGAGGTGGTGATGCATGCATTGCATGAGTAGTTAAATAAATCAATGCTTATTCCTTCCCACTATCAGCATGGTTCGCCTGTATTGTATATAAAGGACAGCAGATCAACGAAGGTGATGCATTGCGGTTTGTGAACACCTCTAGAATCTGAATAGAGCAGCAAGTTTCTAGAGGGTGCTTTCAAGCAGCCTCTTATTCTCATACTAGCTTAATAGCATGGGAATTGCAGAGCAATGGAAGACTGTTGCTCTAATGGTGGTTATTAACTTTGCTTTCGCAGTGGTGAATGTGCTTTTCAAAAAGGTTCTTGATGGAGGAACAAATCAGATGGTCATCATTATTTATAGACTGGCAATTTCTGCCATTTTCTTGGGACCAATTGGCTACTACCGGGAAAGGTAAGCGGCCTACTATTTGGTCAAATGAACAACTCTTGTATACTGCTCTGCTCAAGTTTGCTTATTAACTTACCCGACTTAGTTGATTTCTGTTTGCCCTAGCGCCTTTTAGCTAGGTCTAATGGTCCCTAGCCAGAACAGTAACTGCAGAATGAAATATTCAAGGGAGTGAGTTGTTTATTTGTTCCGCGTATGACAGGAAAAGCAGAACCAAGCTCACTGGAAGCATCTTATGCCAACTTTTCTTTGGAGCTCTCATCGGGTGAGTTGAACTATTCAGGATGTGGATTGATGGAGTCTGCTTGATATCCTTCTTTCAAGTTTTCCAGCTTCTCTGAGAGCCTTTTCCTTTTAATGAATTTCAGGGTTACCCTCTGCCAATACTTGTTCCTTTTGGGACTTAAGTACACGTCTGCTGCCTTCTCATGTGCATTTCTCAACACAGTGCCTGTTAATACATTCTTACTGGCAATACCATTTGGGTAAAAGTTCAATTTTCCATGTTTGGCTTAATGACATGTTTCTTCAGTTCAACAAAGTGTATAACTTGCTTCAATTCAATTCAATATTCTCTGGTTACAGTATTGAGAAAGTGAACCTGGGAAGTACAGGAGGAAGAGCCAAAGTGCTTGGGGCACTCATTTGCATGACTGGAGCTATACTGCTCTCCGTCTACCAGGGAGCCCCTCTAACCGATTCACACAGCAAATACGTTACTCCTGATGCGGAGAATTCAAAGAAATGGGTTCTGGGTTCTATACTTCTCATTGGAGGCTGCCTATCTTGGTCTTCTTGGTTTCTCATACAAGCACACGTTCTGAAGAGCTACCCGTGTCAATACTCCAGCATCACCATTCTCACCTTCTTTGCTTCCATCCAAACAGCAATCTTGAGCCTTGCCATTGAGAGGGATGCCTCGATGTGGATCCTCAAGGGGAAATTGGAAATCCTGACCATCGTCTATTCTGTAAGTCGCTTTCCTTCTTTCTCTGCCCTTTCATGGTTGGTCATTGTAAGGGAACGGTGTAATATCTGTATTTCAGCATCTTCCAAAAACTCGAGATATTGAGCCGAATTGGCGCCCGACAGTCATGATTGCATTTCCTTTCGATCAAAAGCTGATCCTCTTCATTTCAAACTGACGAGCAGGGAATTGTAGGATCAGGGCTGTGTTATGTGGGGATGTCATGGTGTGTCAAACAAAAAGGTCCCGTGTTCACAGCCGCATTCACCCCCTTCACACAGATATTTGCTGCCATGTTTGACTTCTCAATCTTGCATGAACAGCTCTTTGTTGGAAGGTATGGATGGGCTCTCCGATGCCTGCTTTGGTTCCTTTTGGTATAATATAAGCTCTTCGGCACCTAAACCTGATCTAATGACATTTGTTTGGTTGGTGAATTTGAACAGTGTAATAGGATCTGCAATAGTAATAATTGGTCTCTACATTCTGCTGTGGGGAAAGAGCAAGGAGGCAGCTGATCAGTGTGGGGTGAAACAGATTGAGCCTGTCATCGAGGAAGGTGTTCATCATGACGACGACCCTGAAGCTCAAGTTGTGAAAACCACTAATGCTTAGCAAAAATTTCATTAGAATTTTGAGGCTCAGCAAAGACAGTTTTTTTTTTTGAAAAGCAGCTCTCCTAAACCTGTTTGTGCTGCTTCTTTTCATCTTGCTACTTCGTTAGATGTTCGCAAGACTTTTGATGTAGTTCTACGAATAACGACCACCTCAAATTTCCATCCCTGGTAGTTTTTTCTTCTTCTTCTTCTTTCTGTGATTGCAAGTTCACATCCAGCAAGTGGTTCATCATTGCACAAAAGTGACCATATTAGGGGTTTCTTCTTGTTTTGTCGATGGGACTGAAGCTCACTCACACCATGGACCAAACACTTACTTATTCATGTAACCATTACCAACAATGAGTTAATCAATATTGTTCGATGGTAAATATTGTCATGCTACACCACTAAAAATAAATAATGTGTATTAACATTTCCTTCTTGCTTTTATATTTGTCAAATCATACATAATTTTGAAACAAGATCAATTATTTGAGCAAATTTACGTATGCAACATCTACATAACTTATAAATTATAAATACATACCATGCAATAACCGAGAGATGAAACTCAATTCCAATCTCCCTTCTGTATCACTAGTTATGTGATTGAAAGCTCTAAATAATGATGTGGGACCTAGACGTTGCGGCAAAACACCCATAAATCATTTGACATCGTTATGTGACTAAAACTCGTGTTAGAAGTTTCAAATGGTTACATAATGTCGAGTGATTAGGATTTAATCATTTTAATCACTCGACCCATACACTTTCGTATTGAAAATACTAAATTCGAACCCACCAAAAAAAAATTACAAACCTAAGATTTGTTTATGATTGGACTGGGTGAGCTATACTTTAAAGCAAAAATCCAACCCAACACTAAGAAAACTAATTAAAATATTTCAAGCAAATAAACTAAAGTGAAAACATCAAAGTGTTTAGAAGTTGTTGCTCTGATTTTGATGAAGTGCAATTTGCTTCAACATATTGTCTGTATTTTTCATAAACATTTACCGAATAAGCTAAAGACGTTATTCATTATAAGTTAATGCATCCATTATATGTTAGTCTCTTAAAATTGTATACACATAAAAAAATAATGTGAACCATAGTCTATATTAAAAATACATCTAAATTTCTTCAGTTGAAGAATGCCTTAAATTATTAAAAGAAAAAATATGACAAAAATATATTATTTTAATAAAAACAATATAGATTATAAACATGTTTCGAATTGAACACTTATGTCAAAAATTGTAACATGAGTTGAGTCGGGTATATACAATGGTTGGGGCCTTATTGGCCCTTTTACCGTTTAAAATAACGGGCCACACCCGACTGTCTGCGAGGAGAATGGGCCTTACTGCGGATAGTCCAATTTCAAAGTGAATTCAAGGCGGCGAGGCGACAGTCAGATTCTAAAACCTCTCTCACTCTCGTCTCCACACAAACCCTATTACTTCCATTATTCTTCCAACGTTACACGCCCACTCTCCGCCGGCGAACGCCAATCGGAAGCCAAAAGATGGGGGCGAAGAGAAAGAAGGAAGACGCTCCCGAAATGGCCGAAGATGCCGACATAGACGACGGTGGCTCTAGAGATAGGAGGAATAGGCAGAAAGTAGAGAAGAAGGAAGAGTTCCGGCCGTCGATGATAAAGAATAAGGAGAAGAGATCCGCCGCCCACGCCAAACTCAAACACCAGAAGAAGCTCGAGAAACGCAAGACCAAGAAGGCTCGTGAAGCTGCTGACAAGCAGGCGCTGGAACTCGGCGAGGAGGTTGCAACTGATTTCACTTCCTCTGATGCTCACTTGTCAAAATTTTGATTGGAATTAGAGAATTTCCAAGATTTTTTTCTCTGCGTTTCTGTTCCGATTGATTCATTTTGAGCTATGTTGTTGATTGTATTTGTTACTATGCAGCCTCCTCAGAGGAGCGTTCCTCGCACCATTGAGAACACCAGAGAAGCTGATGAAACTGTTTGCAAGCCTGACGATGCTGAGGTATTCCCTTTTTCCCATTATTATATTATCTGTTGGGTAAACGAAGAAAGCATGGTTTACGATTTCTTGCTCTCCTAAATGATCCTTGATGGATCCTACTTACTGAATTTGTCTGACTTGAGTTCTACAATGTGGTATGAATAATCTATAATTGTAGTGGGTAAGCGAAATGTTATAGGAGTTGTGCACTCTTTAATTGGGACTTGCTTTGTGGGATCATATATGCATATTAAATCTCCTAACTTGAGTCATGGGCAATACTCTTTCCAGAGCTGATGCTTCATCTATGGTCATTTACAGTTATTTGTAGCTAATGATGCTGATGAATTTAGTTCGATTTTGAGACGCGAACGGGCTCCCAAGATTTTGATAACCACTTGCCGCTTCCATTCTACTGTATGTTTCTCTGCTCTATTTCCGCTTTTCTCTCTATTCCCTCCTGTTCTGTTTTCCCCCTTGTTATGGCGTTTGCCTAATTGTTTGGGATGCTACCTTGGCTTTTTCAGAGGGGGCCAGCTTTTATTTCAGAATTACTTTCTGTAATTCCAAATGCTCATTATTACAAGAGGGGAACATACGACTTGAAGAAGGTGATACTTTTTAGTAACTTCGACTGTCTACCTTACATTACCTTCCTGGCACATTCCTGAATCATCTTTTCCACTATCAATTGTTTTGTTTGCCTGATTAGTGGATCTACTCTATGCAGATAGTGGAATATGCAACGAAGGAGGACTTCACTACACTTATCGTTGTTCACACAAGTCGTAGAGAGCCAGGTGCTGCATTCCTTAAGATGCCTGGTCTCATGGCCTTCTCTCCGATTTCGTCGTCTTATACTTGTCTATCATTACTATGTTTCTTACACCTAACTCTTCTATGGTGTAGATGCTCTGTTGGTTACATCCTTGCCATCTGGACCCACGGCCCACTTTAAGCTGTCAAAGCTAGTACTGCGGAAGGAAATTAAGGTGGATTTCTAAATCTTTGAGGAGTATGGAAGTCTGATGTCACTTTTCCTGCAGAAGGAATCATTGTTACTGCTCTCTTTTTGCCAAGTTCAATCAAGTTTCACTTATCCTGTTGCTGTGAAGTTTCAATGCTTCCTATGTTCATCCTACAAGGTGATCTTGACCTGTTATCATGCTTTTGTAGAATCATGGAAATCCAACTGGCCACGTACCCGAGCTGGTTTTGAATAACTTCACAACACGCCTTGGTCATCGTGTTGGGAGGTAATCATTCTCCCCCCTTCTTCGCCTTGCACTTTTTTCTTGTTGCTGGTAGAAAGCGTTGTACTCTTTAGGTAAGCAGCATGTGGATCATTGAATTGGTTGCTTCTATAAGTTTTGAACTCAAATATGGTTCTTGGTGTTGGTAGCTCATTCTTTGATTCGTGAACTCTTCCTTAAAATCCCTGCTGAAGAACTGTAATCTGATTCTTGCAGAATGATTCAGTCACTTTTCCCACAAAATCCTGATTTCCGTGGTCGGCGTGTTGTGACATTTCACAATCAACGGGATTATATTTTCTTCCGTCATCATCGGTTCGTCTCTAATTAGTATCAGTGTCATTTGCTATTCCAGTAATCGCCCCTTCTCTTTCTCTCTCTCTCTCTCTCTCATTCTGATGCATTCAATTGTTTCCGACTCAGATACATCTTTGAAACAAAGGAAAGTAAACAGCAAGACTCAAAAAGCAAAAAGGGTAAGGATGCCGAGGATAAGAGCACTGGTCAGCAAGTAATTGCCCGCCTGCAGGTTGGGATTGGTTTAGTGATTTTTGTTTCTTGCATTTTTTCCCTTGGCCCAAGTCTAGATTAATCCTTTTAGCGATTGATGTGGGTATTTTGACATGTTTGTTGTAATGTCTTCTCCTCTGGTTCAATATTTCCAATGGCATAACTTGTATCGGCTTCTCCTCTGGTTCAATATTTACAACGATATGACTTGTCTTTTCTAATGACAATTTTCCAGGAGTGTGGTCCTCGATTTGTCCTGAAGTTGAAAAGCCTCCAGCATGGAACATTTGATACCAGAGGTGGCGAGTACGAATGGGTTCACAAGGTATATTATACTCCTTTTGATTTGGTATCCTACTATTTAGCACTTGCTGCACTCTTCTGAGCTATCAACATCGCTCATCTTTTCAGCCGGAAATGGATACTAGCCGGAGAAGATTCTTCCTGTGAGTTATTGGATCATTCAGTCAAGATTCTATCTGAGAGTCCTCCTAGTTTTGGCTGTGCATTTCCTTCTATAGTCTCTTCGTTCTTCTCCAGTTTTGTCGCGATCAATCTTTAAAGGAGTTAGTTTTGATATTGTAAAGCACTTCCTAAATAGGCTTTGTAAGTCAAAATGGGATTATATTTCGTTAGCTTGCTCTGTAACAGGAAGCTTTTAATTTGTAAGTTGTATCGCCTTATCCGTGAAGCAACAACTCAACTTGCAGTCCTATTCCTGTATAATGTCTGGCAAAATTTACAGAGGTTCACAAAATTCAGACTCATGCATTTTGGAAATGTTTTGCAATTCAACCAAAAAGAGAGAAATATGATATGTTACGTTTACTCCTAAAAATTAATTTCATACCACATGGATTTAATCGATTGGCTTTATACACCATTAACTTTAACTGAGTTATTATGTTGGGTTTTGGGCCTAGGTGGCCAAATTCAAACTTCTTGGTCTCGTGGTCTACCGCCCTCATGACCCCTACAGTCTAAGCTTCCTTTCCCTTGTAACGAGCCTCTCTTTGTGGTCTACAAGAGGGTACCAAACCGACAATGCAGACTTGGTACTCATATGTGAAATCTAGTTAAGAATGGAGTCAAGGAGGTACCAAGCCAGCAAGACATGCTTGATACCGAGATATGAAATTTGACCAAGTATAGAACCAAGAGGGTACCAAACTAGCAAGACATGTTTGGTACCAAAACATAAAATTTGACTTAAGTATGGAGCCAAGAGTGTACCAAGCCAGCAAGACATGCTTGTACTAGTACATGAAATTTGGCTCTAAAAACAAAAGAGGCTTGGTAGTCAGTCACCCGGGTACCAAGCTAGGTACCAACTAGAGAGTCGTACATAAACTAAGTTTAGATACCAACTTGGCAAAACAGGCTTGGTAGTCAAGCAAGAGGGTACCAAGTAGATAATACATGTTTGGTATCAAGTTACCAAATCACCCAAAAACTAAGTATAGAGATCAAACTGACAGGTGCCAACCCGATAAGGGGGTGACAATGTGGCCACCCGACTGTGTATCAAACCGCCATGGACCATCCCTATATACCCAAGACGGAGTATGAAATCTTGGATGTGGGGGCTTGTCGACTATGTTGTCAAGCTAAGAGGGTGTCAATTTAATGCGGATTTGATGTAGAGCCCATTAGGGGCTATATGCGACTAAGTCCCAAGACAGGGTTGGTGGCCCTTAAGGGGGTACCAAGTCAGCAGGGTGTAAGGTATTGACTTGATGAGATTGTAAAAACTAAGTATGAGACTAGACGAACAAGGTTGGCTTGGTGGCAGGTGAAGGCATGACTGGCTTGGTAACGGGGTGTCAAGACGGAGAGACGACAATAGGACTTGGTGGCAAGTCAACTAAGTGACAAGCTCACAAGATGAAACCAAGCCCTCCACGACTAAGTATGGAGTCTTGGTGGGTAAAATGGCTATGTTCTCATCCCATCAAGACATGATCATAAAAAGGTGTCCGGATGGAGGGTGGTACCAAGATGAGAGCAACATGAAGACTCAGTATGTGTTCTGCAAGGCTGTCAAGGAGTCTTAGTGGTAATAAGCAACGTAATGGAGGCAAGGTAGGGGCAGCAAGATAGAGCTCAACTCAACCCTAGTCAAATTCGATGCCAAGCCACCCAGATGACAGTTACCAACCAACCACCATGGCGGCAATGAGGACCTCGATGCAGTTTGGAGCAATGGGCCAAATAGTGGTTACCAAGGCTGTTACACTTTGTCGCTATAAATAGGGGAAATGAAGGATGGAAAACGGTTCCACAACCAAACATTTGACACCACAAGTCAAACTTTTATCTTTTCTCTGCAATGTAGCCATAGTTGTAGTTTTTATTTTATGGAGCTCTCACTGAACCTCCATAGGAGTAGAATAATATGACTTAGTTTATTTAGCCATTAAATTCATCAAACACTCTCGTTTGAACATTTTTTGGAGAGTTGTGAACCGTGTTATTGTCGTTGTTCAGGAAGTCAAAGGTGCAATTCACTAATATCAAACACAAGAGTTCCCTCGCTGGAGAACAAATTGGCACACCTGGTGGGACCCTTGTGTTTGATTTGATAGCTCCGAGACAGAGACCACAAGAAGGTTATATTTCACTTAGAGTTGTGAAGATGCCAATGTTTAAGTTTGACCTTGTCCAGGCAACAAAATATGTTGTCGGAAACAATGGCATTGTTGAGGTCTTGCATTCGTCTGTACCTTCTGTTTATGTAACTAGGGGTGGAAATCAGTACGATATCGGTATCCCAATACCAAATACTGAAATCTCGAATACCGAATTACACCCTAAGCTCAATCCCAATCCTAATTCCTAAATAATTTCGGTATCCCAGTCCCAATCCCTAAATATTTCGGTATCCCAATCGGTATTATTGAATACGAAATTAATTACCTTTGCAAGTAATAATTAAATATATAAATTAGATTTGATTGTTTAATTTAGAGCAAAAAAACTAAGCAAAGAGTCTTGAGTTTGCCTAAAGCTAGGATATGGATAAGGAGAATGGAGGAGAGGTGAAATCTCAAATTCTTGTCAATGGCAATCCTTCATTAGATGAATTGGAGGTTGAGAGAAAACTAATACTAGTGTTTGCTTTATGGTGTTATGAAAATAACAAGAGATTAGGTGAGAAACTAGAGTCACTTAAACTGAAAAGTCAAAATTGAGTTGGATGGGGGCTTCTAAGTTGTGAAAGAGTGAGGAATGACTAAAGGTTGTGTGTTATATTTCATTAAATTTTAATTTTTGGTATTTCTCGATATTTCGGTATATATCGATCCCAATCCCATAATCCCAAATACCGAATAGCACTCCAAAATGAATCCCAATCCCTAAAAAATAAGTCGGTATTCGATAATACCAAATAGTGATAAATTCGGTACGGTATTCGGTATATCCCAAATACCAGTACCAAACTTCCAGCCCTATATGTAGCCATGGTAGTCTTGTCACTCGTTTTGATAGTGGAGGAGACCTACAAGATGATGGTGGAGAATTGCCAAGTCACGGAGGAAAATCGCCTAGTGATTAAAGAGGCATTGGCAGGTACCCATCATATAGTATGTCAACTTGATTGTTTCAATTCATTAATAGAAAAAAAAAACATTGACCGTCAATTTTAATGATCAACATAAATTTCGGGCCAATTTTGTCCATTAATTTAAAAACTTGGCCATAAATATTTTATTGAAAAATTTAGACCAAAAGTAACACTTACACCAAACTTGACACTTGAGGCCAAACTAGAGTATTTACCTATTGGCTGGGTGGATATGGCACTAACTATTTTCCAACTTTAATTTTACGTGAATCTTGGCTTTAGAATCTTGCCACTTTATTCCCTCTGCACCATAATTATATTTGTAATATTAAATTCCTATGTCATGCTAACAAAGGTTTAATGTTTCTAACTAATCAATTTATACCACGGATCTTTACAATTTAGGGTTCACTTCACTGCATAGGATTTGATATGTACGGTTTAGTTTTTGTAGTAATTCATGGACTAAATGTGACTTTAAACTATATCATAATATTATTAAAAAAAATTATAAAAAATATTAAATTTTGGAATTTAACAATTAGATGCTATTCAGAGTATCCCACTCATTCCTTACAAATATACCGTAACCTAGGATAAGGACAGAGGCAAGTGACGGAGTGCAAATATACCATATGTTATACCAGTGAAAGCTGAAAATGGAATTTATGTCCACTTGCAAGAGGAGCAGTGTGGTCACTCTGGTGAACATACAAATTCCAGATTTTGTCTTGATTTGCAAATGGGATTAATTTTATTGAAATATATACCCATTCAGAACATTTTCTTTTTTCCTTCCAAAATACAACTTACACTAAAATATTCCAAAATACTAAAATTTGAGTTGGTTCGATGATGTGTCCGGCGATTTTGGCATCGGTTCGCTAGAGACATGTGATTTTAACGAGATTGCTGCCAAAGACACGATGTGACTTCAAAATCGTTGAAGGCATATTGAGCCGAGACAGCCTTCGGGCACACTTGGTTCTGTGTTCAGCCGACGAGGCCTCCACAGGCAGCTTGGTTTTTGCACTTCAATATATTTCGCTGAATAAAAAATGTCTGTGTTAGTGTAGTCAAAAGAGTTATAGGAAATACCACATTGGTGGGAGAAGGAAGGTGCAAGTGGTTTTTAACTTTGCTTTCCACTTTAGTTTATTGGATAAAGTGGTTAGTGGGCTTTTGGAAAAAGTTGGGGCTATTTAATTTGACATATTAAATTGACCATGCAATTACCACTTTGCACGTTTAAGCGACAACGTTAGGGAATTGAATTTTTGGCTATTTAATTAATTTCTAGAATTAATTTTTATTAATTAATTTCGGATAATGAATTGAATTTGAGTTTTGTGAAACGACGTAACCTTTGAGAAGGGAACTGTCGTTTTCTCACGATATAAGAGACGTTGACCAGAAGTTTGAGTTCTAACGTTCATCTTCTTCTCCTCGTTTTTTCCTTCTCCAAAAACACAAACAAAGAAGTCATAAAGGTGCTGCTTTCGGACTTAGGTTGAAGGGACTCCTGAGGGTGGTTTGCCTAATTCCTACCAGCAACAACGTAGTGGGGGCAAATAACACTCTAAGGAGAGTGATTAATCACGCCTTCAATCCATTTTTCTCCATACTGTTTCCCTAACAGTCTGTAATTTTAGATTAAATGAATCTTGTGGGTTGGGTTAGAGAATTAGGGACTGAGATTAACTCATCAGAGGTTAGGGTATTGTATCATGCTCCAAACTCCGGTTAATTCGTGCTCTGAATAGTAACACTCGACGGGCGTACAATGTACGCCTGACGTACTCTAGCCTGAACCATGTTTTATGTCAAGTTTTGGGTGAGATTGTTGGAATTTTTATTATTCCAACTATGCCCCTATCTTTTTATATGTGTTGCTTTTTTATATTAAAAGCAAAGAGTAAAAGTGGACATTTCACCTAAAAAGTAATCTAACTTATTTAAATACTACAACAACTATCACAGAAACTAAACGATTTAAACTAAAATACACCAATTCTCTTATATATATGTATATTATCATTCGTGAATTGACGATGTATCAATTTAACTAGTACAAATGCATTTGATTTGGCCCGAGAATTCAAACATAGTGCAAGTCTTGAGGGGATATGGATGAAGAAGAGGCTAGTCCCACCGCACAAGTCACCCATTGTAGATGATGGTGACGGTTAGGGGTGTCCGTTCGGGTGGTTCGGTTACCCGAACTGAAATTCAACAAAATTTGAAAACTTGAAATCGAAATCACTGAAAATTAAACTCGAACCCGATAAGGATTTTCGGTTTCTGGTTACCCAAAGCCCGAAAATTCTTTATCGGGTTCGAGTTCGGTTAAAGCAAAACCGAAACCCAAAAATTCGAACGCCTAAGAATACTGGCTGAGTGCTATTTTTTAGAGGTTTTCAGACATAACCTGAAAAACCAAAAAGTAAAACTGAATCCAAAACCAAAAAAACCGAGATCCGAAATAAACCTGAACCCAAAAGCTGAAACTCTATCTAATAGGATCAGTTTCGGGTAAATCCAAAAAACCAAACCCAAATGGACACCCCTAATGACGGTGAAGGGACCGAGGATTTTGGCTCACATGCCACAAAGGGTCATCTTCACGGTACCGATGACATGGACTCCGAAAATGAAGTATGGTTTGGGGCCACTGTTTTGTGAAGTTTGGTTGTAGCTCGTATCGTAGGAAGGAAACAAGGGGAGACATGGACTCAATTATTAGCGCTCTCTTAATGATACATGTGAACGTGCTGGAGCTGTTAGTGTCGGGGGATTTGATTGGGTCTTATTTTATTATTTAATCAGTGTTTATTGTTAGATATGGAAAGGAAATTAAGTAGGAAAATGAGAATGAAATATTTAATACGTAGAATTCATCCCGAAGACACATCTACATAACATTTTCTTTGAACCCGACAAGGCGAGTTTTTTTAGTAAGGGTGATACCAAAACAATTTTATAGTAAGGTCATATTGAAGGGATTTGAACCTGGAACCTTCAGGTTCAAGACTAATGGTAGTAAAACTAGATCAAGTTCTTGTTGACCCCGACAAGGAAGATTATGGGTTTTGGTGCAGTTATGTATCAGAACCCAACCCAGCCGACTATGTCCTACAACTATATTTTAGACGCCCTTGCTTCACAACTTCGATCATCCATATCCTTCGACAATTGTAATTATCTCTTAGACCCAAAATCATGCTCATCCTCCCTCGCTAAATGTTTATATAATAGATGATTGTCCAAAGATGGTGAGGGTGAATTTTCTCCAAAGTCGACAACTAAATGTTTATATAATAAATGTTTCCTCTCTTGTTCTTTCTTTTTTGCCCCTCTCTTTTGCCTGAAAATCTTGCCAAAGTCGACAACTAGCTACAAAATTCGCCCAACAAAGCAGGCAGAAAACTATATATACGGAATAATTCTTCATTTACATACTTGCCAATTTCTACTCTACCCTTCTCTCATTTCCCATCTTTAACCTACAGAACAAATTTCGCTTATGGGTCATAAGCCTACTCTCTCCGCCGTCCTGAACTGCATTCTTACGGGCGAAAATATGACCGTGAGCCGAGCATGATCAGACAGAGAGTAGTTCTCCGGCCACATTCCTCGCTCCACTTCTCGTGGAAACAGAACGGCGTCCTTCACCTTGAAACCGACCACTTCCTCCGCCATCTCCTTTCCGTAATCTGGACTTTCGGCGTAATTATCGTCTCTTTGAGCCAGACGACACGAGGAGTTCCATATCCTCTTCTACATGATCCAAGATAGAGAAAAAAACTATATATGAAAGAGATTTAGGTGTTGAAACTTTGATGGCAAAGTGAGATAGATGCTCAATGAGTACCTTAAATTCTTCGTAATCGATGATTCCATTTCCGTCTATGTCTGCTTGGTTCCATAAATCTTTCGTCTCTTGGTAACTCAGTCCGTATGGAAGACCGATTAAGTGAACCTGGAAGAAGGGAAGGGATTGAATCAACTTAATGGATAATCCATCAGTCCACTTTACTATATCATCTTCTAGTAGTAAAAAGTAATGGCAGTTCAATGGATTCCTTTTAGTTTATGGGACTTGAACACCATCCAGAAACCAAAATCCATCAGACAAAAGAATGTCGAAATTTGTAATTTCTTAAGCCCATCTACTTCTCACAATCCATAATTAAGAAATCCATCAACCAAACGAGGCCGAAAAATACAATACCTGGCGAAGCCCTTCACAGAAACTCGAGTACGTTATAAAATCTCCAGGGTTGTCAGCCTTCAAAAATGCAAACGCATCACTATCGTTCAGTGAACCCTTTTGGAGCTGACACTACAAAATTAGAAAAATCACATATCAGATACATATCCAGAATCGATGTGTAAAACAGAAGAGAAGAGAAAGAACAGAGAAACTAGATCTGACTGAACACCATCATGAACTAGAATCAGAAAGAACTGTAAAGAAAAGAGCTTAAAGAGAAAGAAGGAAAAAAATGAGTTGATTAAAACCACCTTTATTATACCAAATGCTGCTTCGGCCCAACTTGTCTTTAATGGTTTGGTTGGTTCATTAGGGTTACGGAGCCATATGAAATCAACGCCGCAGATGTTACCCCTATGATTTCTGTGGCTTACCCACTGTAGAGTAGAACACAGGAGAAAATGCGACGTGATAAGCAACAAGTCAACTATTGAAAGTTAAAAAGGACAATGAAGGCAACCAATTGGACTCGATAACTAACCCTGTGAGCATCATCATCACTGTCAGTGTACTTATGAGCAATGTCATACGACGATGCAAACCCTTGAGACCGAAGGAATTTATAAACGCGGCCCCTTTTGCTTCCATTCCAGTCGCTGTAGAAAGTAGTAGAGCCATGAGAAATCATGGTGACATGAAGTTCCACGAAGCTCCCCCACATTAAATAATGCAAACAAAAAGTCAAAACTCACCCAGACAGAACGACAGGCACACCACCAAGTTTGTTTTCTCGTTGATATGTCTCCACATACTGTAATATTTTATAGACCTGCCGAGACAAAAACATGAGGCGCCCATGTTAGTCTGGAGATTGAAAAGCATCCCAAGAATTAGAACTGTTATGTTCTAGAGCAAAAGGGGAAAACAAAAACGTCCAGAGAAAATTGGCATACCTGATGCAACCTCGCTATGGACAGACTGGAATTATGAGGAAATAACAAATGTGTGTTGACTATTAGAAGCTCTTGCCGGGTGTCATTTTTCCGATTGCTACATGAAGAGGGTATTGTCAACTGAACATGCAATAGCTGGGCAACACGGTCTCCAAAATCATTGAAGAGCAACTCCCGATAATTTAGAATCCTAAAGTAGTCCTTGTGCACTGCCATTAGCAAGCCTGCAAATATAAGGTAAAGTTCAGAAGGGTACTAGGGAAGCAAATTTGAGAAGCTGAATCAAACAAGTTGACTGATGATCATAACAATCAACTATATCTTCAATCCCCAGCAGATAGATACAAGCAAAAGCAAATCCCAGCAAGAGTAGGATAGAGAGGGCGAACACACACATACGCGAACACAAAATTCCGTCTCGACATTCACACTCAATCGATCCTTAAGGGTTTGCATTTCCTTTGAACTGCAACCAAGCCGAGCAATGATGCAATATGGAAAATTATAGTCCTTTCACAATTAAACACTTTTCCATCGATGAGATTTGGTGGCAAAGTTCGAACAAAGGGTGCGTTGGAAGATGCAGGATTTGAAACAAGAAATGGAAATTTGAATTTTTTATGAGAAAAACATGTTTACCATCTCCCCGGTTGTTCGTTCTGGCAAGTTGAAAGGTGAAATAGCCAGCGTCACAGAGCTTGTCCTCGTACATATGCACAAGTTCTTCATTTCCCGTCCAGAATTCCTGTTGCCGGACAAGAGCAAGAGCCCAATTAACATCATTTTAAGTTCTACGCTTTCTCAGGGAAACAGAAAAATCAGATCCATTCATTGTAAAAAAGAATCAAGAGAAACGGCGGGAAGAGAAAGAAGAAAGGTCTATCAATAAATCGATCATCAAATCACCTGGAGGCATATGATGGAAGTTCTTTCCATAAGCAACCATTCCAAAATCATCTGGTTCCGGGATAGCCAGAAAGCTCTGAAATCGCTTTCACGGAGGCTTTGGTTCTGTGAAACCGAACAGCAAGAATGAATTCGGATTCAACACGATCCGTAAAAGAATTTAGGCGGTCAAATCTATCTCTCTCCCATACCTGTTTGTCGAGGCGCTTGTAGATAGGAGCCAGGATGTTGAAAGTAGTACAAGATATATGGCACAATTCATCCGCCATTGATGAAGGAGGAGAAGCCGTCGCTTGCTGCCCCGTCGCCGTCGTAGTGGTACACGCAGCATCATTTCCCGGCGGTGGCCTGGGGATGGCTCCATTGAACATATTCGCTTCGTTACCGCCACCACCGACGGAATTAGCGGTGGCGGGCTCCACCACAGCTACCTGTTTCAAACCAACCGGCCTCTCAGTTTCGTTCACAAAAGCCAGAAACACAAACGCCGCCATCAAACAAACGATCGCCCCAATTTGCAGGAAGTTAACAGAGATTCCACGTACCATTCTTTCTTCTTCTTCTTCGTCTTCTATCTCCCTTCGCTCATAGACAGCGGCCGGAACGGGGACGGGGACAGGCGGAGGAAGAGAATCAAGTTCTTCAGCAGAGCTCAATCACGATGGCGAGGATTATCAATGTAATGGCGTTTGATTGAGGTTTGGCAGTTCGGATGAAGGGAGAGGAAAGAGGGGTTTTCGGAATTTATAGAGAGAGGCTCGGTTTGGGTTTTTTCCCTTACTTTTTAGTTTTTCCCTGGGATTTATTAGTGTTTGTTTGAGTTAAATGATTGATTTGATTATCACAATTGATTAGTTAATTGATGTTTTGTATTTTAGTCGTGACAAAAACAAATATCAGGAAAATATTTTGTTGTTAATTAGTAGTCAGTTGTTCTTCTTCTCGTTTTCGAGGGGGTAATTAAAATCCTATTTCCGCAGCTATTTCCCATTTCTAATTCTGTTTTTATTTTTTCCTTTCAAATTTAGGATGGTGATTGTACAATACAAGTACAACTGGCTAGCAAACTATTTTTAAAAGGAACCACAATTCATTTCTGTGGGCTGCAGCCTGCAAGCCTGCAACTGCAAGCAAAGGTGCCGCATCACTTTAAGTCGTTAAGTTGGTTTAGCAAGTGTTAGAACCATACTAACATATTTATTAAGTGTATTATATTATTTTTTTCTTCCCCTTCTCCATACTCATTTTGTTTCATTTACGTACCTTTTCTAGATTTCATTTATAAATTACATTTTCGGTACGTAAACTTAATAGCTATTAATATTTAGTACCTCAAATTATTTTTTTACATTCGAGTACTAAAAATATTGATGAAAATTATATTTTAGTTCCGGAAATTATCCCCTTACATTTTGGAACCTAAATTTTTTCAAATTTACAAACAGGTCCACTACTTTTGGCATGCTTTGTGGTTGTGGCATGTTTGAGGAGGTTGTGGCATGATTTGAGGTTCTGACCTGTTTTGAGGTTGTGGCATGCTTTGAGGAGATTGTACCATGCTTGGGGAAGGGTCTCCCTTCCTTCCTTCCTCCCCTTCCCCAATTTTTCATAATACCAAGTGTGCCCCTTCTACCCCTTCCCCCTCATTAATTGTGGTCAACTCATTTAAATGGAAAAATCATTTAAGCGAAATGTTCTGATTGGCTAGAGAGAGTGTTAGCACCATACTAAAAAAAATGTTAGATTAAGTATACATAATTTTGTAATACATGCATTCTGCGTTCAACTTAAGTAAAAAAATTATGTATTCTGCATGGTGCATATATATTCACAAGGCAAAATTAGAATTGAAGGTTCAAATGAGGCCTGAGTAAATTATGTTCCGTTAAAATTATAATAATTATGATTATTGAAAACCGAGAGAGGATCCTTGCATAATTTAAGTGTGCATAACCATGCACATCATTGCCACGTCACTATTTATAGAAGGTGACTAACCTTTTTCACTATAAATTTTAACATGCTATATCTCTTTTGTTTTAAGTCGTAATTTATTTTAACAGATAAATCAAATTTATCGTGTTATTCAAAATGATATCCATTATGATATATTTTGTAACAAAACTAATTGAGATATTTATTACCAGTCTATACCAAGATTGTAATGCTTGGTACTACATAAGATCGTGCGTGGTACGAAAGTGTATCATGGTGGTATGGACATACGGGAGTGTATAATGATTGAATACACGATAGTAGGAATATACAAAGTGTCATGTACCACATTCATCATTGTTTATCACTAGTTACCACCCCGCAGATTATGGTGGTATGGAGTGTTACATTTTGGTCCTATATATTATTTTCCTGAAATTTATAGATCGAATAGATCACAATGAACTTATTCTCTCTCTGCAAAAAAAAAAAAAAAAAATTCAAAATTCGAGTTAAAAATGAAGGCGGTACCATGTGGTAACGAGTGATATGACTTTTTTTGTCAAAATATATTGAAAATAGATTTCATTTTGTAGATCACAACAAACTCTTTCAATCTGTGCACTTTTTTAAACCAATTTAAAACAAAGAAAATAAAAACCAATTAAGATATCTAAAAAAATGTACGAAACCATTAATTCTCACTTTTCAAATCTCAACTACGCCTTTCTCGGCCTTTTGGCTAAGATCAAGTGTAATAAATCTCAACCCTTCTGACTCAACTCAAAACTAAATAGCCGGAATTTAATTACGCCTGGTTAAAGCACCCTATTTTAAACCTCGAAAACCTCTAGTTCAGCTTCAGTTTTGGATTTTCGAGTGTCAAATGAAACAAAGATATTGGATGCGAGCTAGTCCCCGTGTAGCAATTAATGTTCTGGAATGTTCTGAGTACTGAAAAAGCATAGCTGAGTTAAGGAAACATGGAGCCCACAGATCCCCTTGTTGAGGAAGCTTATACATGGAAGGGGAATGCACTTTTTTAGGAGACCACAGCCAATTCCACAAATCACATTTGGTCATCGTCCTCCTCTCTCCTTCTCCTTCTACTTCTTCACTGTACAGTAACCCTTAACGCGCCTTCCACCCTTCTTCTCAGTCTCACTACTCAGATTCTCCCAAAAGTTTCCCATTTTTAACTAAAATTTCAGTCTCTGAAAAAACTAAACTTCTCGGTGAAGGGACTTACTCAGGATGGTGAGGGAAGATGCCTACTATAAGTACACTTCATTTTCACCACCACTTCTCTCAACTCAATCACTTGTGGGAAGAACAACAAGAAAGACAAAAACAGAGCGAAAAAACAGAGCAAAAATTGAAGGCAAATGTGGAGTAGTGCAGGGTATTATGGTGGTGACGAGGAGGAGGAGATGGTTGGATACAGGTTTCACCCATCCGAAGAACAGCTGGTGAATCACTATCTGAAGCTGAAGATGCAGGGCCGCGATCACGAAGTTCGCCGCATTGCTGAAGTCAATGTCAGCAAGTTCGAACCTTGGGAGCTACCAGGTAAAATTAATCACCCAACAATCTTATCAAACAGATCAAGATGTTAGTTAGTATACGTTGTTGCTATTTACTTGACGGCGGATAATCTGCTGTCGATTGAGAGTCACTTATACTGATGATGTGGTTGAAAAAAACGGGAGCAGGGCAAGCGTGTACAGAGGTGGACACGGACGAGTCGGTTTGGTATTTCTTGGCTGCTCCGGATTACAAGTACGCCAACAGCAAGCGAGCTAACCGGACGACCAAGGCCGGTTACTGGAAGCCCACCGGCAAGGAAAGGATGGTTCGGGCTGAAAGCACCGGCGAGGAGATTGGCACGAAAAGGACTTTGGTTTTCTATAAAGGTCGAGTCCCGAAAGGGGTGAAGACACATTGGATCATGCACGAGTACAAGTCCTTCTTCAACTTCCCCAACCAGGTAACCTGTTTTGAGAGTGTCTCGACACATTCATGTGTACTTTCTTAGCTAATTTGCTCTAGTGCAACTTTTTTCTCTCTGTGTAGCGTGATTTTCTTCTGTACAAGCTAATGGAAAACAGTGATGATGATGGTGATGGTGGTGATGAAATGCAAGCAAATCTGGAAGGAGGAGGAGGAGGACAAGCAAGTTCAGTGATGTCCTGTAATTATGACAATCCGAGTCCGTACGAGAATTATGCTGCTGTCAACTTTCAGAACAATGAACCCAGAGTGAGTGTTGTAGCACTTAGTTAATTATGATTTATGCTCAAGTTGTTTTGATCTTTTAGTGATTGGTAAGGAAATCTGTCCTTTTATTTTGTTTCTGCAGGAAGACTCTCAGATACAAGCATATCTGGATTCCTTTACAGGGTATGATGAAAGCAGTTACAACCTTAACTCTGCAATGCAGCCATGGATGTATAACACAGGGGATACCTCTTCTTCTAGTTATGATCCTTACCCTGGATATGGATGATATTCAACCAAGCTCATGCTCGTCAAATCTTCAAAGTTAACCAACCTTAGGAGTCCTGTAATGTTTGTACTCTGCTGGAATACCAGCTGTGTTACTATTTGTGTATTGTATTTTGTCAGTGTGTAAAACATCTTGCCTGGCTGCTTGAAACCAGAGATTATTGTATAATGCTGTCACTCATCACTAGTCTTTGTTTTGTTTCTTTTGCTTAGGTTCCAACGTGATGTAATCTACTTCTTGTAATCGTGATTTTCATATTGCAATATAAGCACATCACCTTGTAAAAAAAATCTAGTGGCCATGAACATTTGTTTGACACCTATACTTGTGACGATCATTTAGCACATTTCAAGTGTCACGATTGTCGAATTTACTTTTGGCCAAAAGGACACTTTTGCTGAAATAAAGGGAACCTCCCGCACTAAGAGACAGCAAACGTCCCGATATATAATAGGACAAAGACCTAAGCGCGTATACTTTTCCATGAAAGGAGTGCCTTTGAATTGAGGTCACGGCGAGAGTCAATGCCGCTTCTTCCATTGCGCTAATCATCCGCCGGTGGTCGTCTCCCCGGGCAGGAATTACCGCGACGGCAGTGGGACATCTAGTCGGCCTTTCGCAATATTTTAATGGAAGCAACCCACTAGCTCTTAACCTTCTTCTTCGTCTTTGTCTCTGGAATTTAACTACTCTCCTTCCCCCTTTTTTTTGGAATCCAAGTTGAGCCGGTTAACTGTCTCGAAATCGAGACGAAGAACTGTTGAATTTCCGATCTGCCGGTGCCCTTCCTGCTGCTCTCTCTCGCTCTCTCTCGACGGTAGTGATCAATGGCGGCTGTGGGCTTTCGTTTCCACCCGACCGACGAAGAGCTCATCGCCCATTACCTGAAGCGTAAGATGAACGGCCACGATGCCCTAGTCGATCAAGTCATGGGCGAAGTGGATGTCTACCGCTTGGAACCATCGGACTTACCCTGTAAGTCAGTGGGGAGAAAGTTTCTCGACTTTTCCCTTCTGGGTTTTGTTCCGATTGCCGAATTCCGCTTTGAGCATTTGACGATTCCCGACGTTTTGGCTTACTTTGTTTGTTCTGTGTGCTAGATCATTCGCTGAATGGTTCGTCGGAGGACCAAGTGTGGTATTTCTTCTGCCGTCCCGATTACAAGTACAAGAACAGTAGAAGGGCCAGCAGGGCGAATGAGAGTGGTTTCTGGAAAATCACAGGAAAGCCCCGTTTCATCTTGGCCAGAGATTCTGGCGACAAAATTGGGGTGAAGAAGACTTTGGTTTTCTTCTACAAAGCCCGCGGCGATGATGCTAAACCCATTAGTACCGACTGGGTTATCCACGAATACAATGCCACAGAACGCCTTCCTGATCAGGTTGGTTTGTTTGCATGCTGTATTTAATGGCTTGCGTTTCTCTTATTATCACCACCACCACTACTAATAATGGTTGATCGACTGTTTTGGAATGATTCAGGTTATGGAACAAAACAAGTGTCCTGCTATTGTTTGTCTAATTTGTTTGTTTGTTAATTTTGGGATAGAGGGAGTATGTTATCTGCAAATTGAAGCACAAAGGGGATGATTGGACGAAGGGTAAAGTTAGCAATAATGGTGAACTTAGTCATACTACACCTGTTTCTGATGTCGAAGATCATGGTCCTGCAATCCCAGTGGTGAGTTGAGAGAATGCATTAATGAATGAGAGTCTCCCTTTTTGCTTCTTTCATGTGAGTTGTGCATGGATGAAAAGTGGAAAGCCATTTCCTCATATTCTCTTTGAATTCTTTTGACTGGCAGCAAGAATCAGCTCCTGCAATGCAATCACCAGTGTGCTTTGAGGAAGGTATATCCATCGATGATTTCTTAGAAGACATCAACTTCACGGAAAAAGCTAATAACGGGTCGACCTTTAGATTTGAGTCTGATGAGGAAGTGGATCCAGACAGTTATCTTGTTTTCCCGGATGATAGCTCCACCATGCATGCTCTCCCTAATGACCATACACCTGAGAAGTCACTGAGCACGTATCATCCAGACGATAGCATTGCAGAGGTACTGATTTTACATTTATTGAGTAGGCTTTGCTTAGAACCTCAAAATCACCTGCCAGAGACATATCCCGTTCTTGAGTAGTATTGGGAATTGTAGTGTCTACTTTGTGCTTTTGAAGATCTTGAGAGATAATAGAAGTGTTTACTTCATCTCTCTTGAACAGGTTAACGTGATTAACACAGTATTTCCTGAGATTTGCGAAGTTCTCTCTGAAGTTGAAGCTTCTTCCACTATGGTTCAGTGGCAGGGTGCACGAGCTGCTTATACACGATCTTCAACTCTCATGCCCCCCACAAATACAAGTTACTTAAAGGCAGCAAGAAAAGTAATGCACTCTGATTTGCGAAGTAGTGTTGTTTTCAATTTTGAAAACAGTAGGAAAGAACTGCGGTTGATAGAAGAATGCACTACTCTAATCGTTTGTGATATATATGTTTCGTGTTAGCAGGTTGAGGAGACAACTGGGCGATTGACTAGAGCTGCAGAAGCTGGGAAGGGAGGACGACTTCCAGAAACTGCAAGATCCACAAATTCCGTCTGCTTTGCGATGGCGCAGCATTCAGGACTGAAGTTGAGCCCGGCAGCTTCAGCAGCTGAAGTGTGCAAGAGACCTGTTTCGATCATACATATGGTGGAGATTCCAGCAAGTCAGGTGCTAAGTCCACCAACTGTATATATCGCCAACATACTGGTGGCTCTGCTGGTATTCGCATTCTTCATCTCCGACCTGCCTTTTCTTCGTTGAAAGATGCTAGCTTTCGTCCACTCGCGTTTGTCAGAAGTGGATTCGTAGGCAAAAGAGTATACGAAGATCCATAGCCCCCTTTTTTGTGTAGGCTGTCGGGGTAATATATATAAGTATATAAGTATAGAGTGCATAGGTATATGGTACGACATAGTAGAGTAGAGTGCTGCAACTAAGCAATGTTTAGGGTCGAGAAATGTGAAGAACATTATGCTTTTTGTTATGTGCTTAAATATAACCATCATCCCTTCTCTATATTGAATCATCATCTCATCGTTGTATGAATTCACTATGCTAACTACATTAGGAAAGAAACAACTGCCCAAACGGAGGACCTCTAGTGAAAATATGTTGGTTAAGGTCGGATTCAACTGTCAATAGATTGAAATGTGATTGACTAAAACCTTAGTACTCCTTCATTATCATCTATATCGGTGGAGAATAGCATCGGTCTGATTCCGTGATCTGTAACCTCCAGAATCGAAAGAAAATAACATTTCGGATAAATCGCCCAAAATCTGTGATGGTACCACTTTGGAATCTGCCAAAAATTGACCCAGAATAAATCCGCCAAAATCGGTGCTTAATGGACTCAATCATCATTGGATAATAGCCTCAGGCCGAATCCGTGATCTGTAGCCTTCAATATCCAAAGAAAATGGCCTTTCGTCGCCCAAGAAATTACGAAAATGCCATCCGAAAATAAATTGGCCCAAATCGATGCTTAACGGACTTATCATCCGTGGAGAATAGGATCAATAGACTTCATTATCGGTGGAGAATAGCCTCGGCCTGATTCCGTGATCTGTAGCCTCCAGAATCGAAAGAAAATGACATTTCTGATAAATTGCCGGAAATCTGTGATGGTACCCCTTTGGAATCTGCCTAAAATTGACCCGGAATAAATCCGCCCAAATCGGTGCTTAATGGACTCAATCATTGTTCGAGAATAGCCTCAGGCCGAATTCGTGATCTGTAGCCTTCAATATCCAAAGAAAATGGCCTTTTGTCACCGAAGAAATTACGAAAATGCTATCCGAAAATAAATTGGCCCAAATCGATGCTTAAAGGACTTATCATCCGTGGAGAATAGGATCAATAGACTTCATTATCGGTGGAGAATAGCCTCGGCTTGATTCCGTGATCTGTAGCCTCCAGAATCAAAAGAAAATGGCATTTCGGATAAATGGCCCGAAATCTGTGAAGATACCCCTTTGGAATCTGCCAAAAATTGACCCGGAATAAATCCGCCTAAATCGGTGCTTAATGGACTCAATCATCTTTGGAGAATAGCCTCAGGCCGAATCGGTGATCTGTAGCCTTCAATATCCAAAGAAAATGGCCATTCGTCGCCGAAGAAATTAGGAAAATGCCATCCGAAAATAAATTGACCCAAATTGATGCTTAAAGGACTTATCATCCGTGGAGAATAAGATAAATAGACTCCATTATCGGTGGAGAATAGCCTCGGCCTGATTCCGTGGTCTGTAGCCTCCAGAATCGAAAGAAAATGGCACTTCGGATAAATCGCCCGAAATCTGTGATGGTACCCCTTTGGAATCTGCCAAAAATTGACCCGGAATAAATCCGCCCAAATCGGTGCTTAATGGACTCAATCATCGTTGGAGAATAGCCTCAGGCCGAATCGGTGATCTGTAGCCTTCAATATCCAAAGAAAATGGCCTTCCGTCGCCCAAGAAATTACGAAAATACCATCCGAAAATAAATTGGCTCAAATCGATGCTTAACAGACTTATCATCCGTGGATAATAGGATCAATAGACTTCATTATCGGTGGAGAATAGCCTCGGCTTGATTTCGTGATCTGTAGCCTCCAGAATCAAAAGAAAATGGCATTTCGGATAAATGGCCTGAAATATGTGATGATACCCCTTTGGAATCTGCCAAAAAGTGACCCGGAATAAATCCGCCCAAATCGGTGCTTAATAGACTCAATCATCGTTAGAGAATAGCCTCAGGCCGAATCCGTGATCTGTTGCTTTCAATATCCAAAGAAAATGGCCTTTCGTCAACGAAGAAAGTAAGAAAATGCCATCCGAAAATAAATTGGCCCAAATCGATGCTTGAAGACTTATCATCCGTGGAGAATAGGATCAATAGACTTCATTATCGGTGGAGAATAGCCTCGTCTTGATTCCGTGATCTGTAGCCTCCAGAATCGAAAGAAAATGGCATTTCAAATAAATGGCCCGAAATCTGTGATGGTACCCCTTTGGAATCTGCCAAAAATTGGCCCGGAATAAATCCACCCAAATCGGTGCTTAATGCACTAAATCATCGTTGGAGAATAGCCTCAGGCCGAATCCTTGATCTTTAGCCTTCAACATCCAAAGAAAATGGCCTTTCGTCGCCCAAGAAATTACGAAAATGCCATCCGAAAATAATTGGCCCAAATCGATGCTTAACGGACTTATCATCCGTGGAGAATAGGATCAATAGACTTCATTATCGGTGGAGAATAGCCTCGTCTTGATTCCGTGATCTGTAGCCTCCAGAATCGAAAGAAAATGGCATTTCAAATAAATGGCCCGAAATCTGTGATGGTACCCCTTTGGAATCTGCCAAAAATTGGCCCGGAATAAATCCACCCAAATCGGTGCTTAATGCACTAAATCATCGTTGGAGAATAGCCTCAGGCCGAATCCTTGATCTTTAGCCTTCAACATCCAAAGAAAATGGCCTTTCGTCGCCCAAGAAATTACGAAAATGCCATCCGAAAATAATTGGCCCAAATCGATGCTTAACGGACTTATCATCCGTGGAGAATAGGATCAATAGACTTCATTATCGGTGGAGAATAGCCACGGCCTAATTCCGTGATTTGTAGCCTCCAGAATCGAAAGAAAATGGCATTTCAGATAAATCGTCGGAAATCTGTGATGGTACCCCTTTGGAATCTGCCAAAAATTGACCCGGAATAAATCCGCCCAAATCGGTGCTTAATGGAGTCCCTCATCGTTGGAGAATAGCCTCAGGCCGAATACGTGATCTGTAGCCTCCAATATCCAAAGAAAATGGCCTTTCGTCACCGAAAAAATTACGAAAATGCCATCCGAAAATAAATTGGCCCAAATCGATGATTAACGGACTTATCATCTGTGGAGAATGGGATCAATAGACTTCATTATCTGTGGAGAATAGCCTCGGATTGATTTCGTGATCTGTAGCCTCCAGAATCAAAAGAAAACGGCATTTCGGATAAATGGCACGAAATCTGAGATGGTACCCCTTTGGAATCTGACAAATATTGAAACAGAATAAATTCGCCAAAATCGATGCTTAATGGACTCAATCATCGTTGGAGAATAGCCTCAGGCCAAATCCGTGATCTGTACCGTTCAATATCCAAAGAAAATGGCCTTTCGTCGCCCAATAAATTAAAAAAATACCATCACAAAATAAATTGGCCGAAATCGATGCTTACCGGACTTATCATCCGTGGATAATGGGATCAATAGACTTAATTATCAGTGGAGAATAGCCTCGGCCTGATTACGTGATCTGTAGCCTCGAGAATCAAAAGAAAATGGCATTTCGGATAAATGGCCCGAAATCTGTGATGGTACCCCTTTGGAATCTGCCAAAAATTGACCCAGAATAAATCCGCCCAAATCGGTGCTTAATGGACTCAATCATCGTTGGAGAATAGCCTCAGGCCGAATCCGTGATCTGTAGCCTTCAATATCCAAAGAAAATGGCCTTTCGTCACCGAAGAAATTACGAAAATGCCATCCGAAAATAAATTGGCCCAGATCGATGCATCAAGGACTTATCATACGTGGAGAATAGGATCAATAGACTTCATTATCTGTGGAGAAAAGCCTCGGCTTGATTTCGTGATCTGTAGCCTCCAGAATCAAAAGAAAATGGCATTTCGGATAAATGGCCCAAAATCTGTGATGGTACCGCTTTGGAATCTGCCAAAAATTGACCCGGAATAAATCCACCCAAATCGGTGCTTAATGGACTCAATCATCGTTGGAGAATAGCATTAGGCCAAATTCGTGATCTGTAGCCTTCAATATCCAAAAAAATGGCCTTTCGTCGCCCAAGAAATTACGAAAATGCCATCCGAAAATAAATTGGCCCATATCGATGCTTAACGGACTTATCATCCGTGGAGAATATGATCAATAGACTTCATTATCGGTGGAGAATAGGCTCGGCTTGATTCCGTGATCTGTAGCCTCCAGAATCAAAAGAAAATGGCATTTCGGATAAATGGCCTGAAATCTGTGATGGTACCCCCTTTGGAATCTGCCAAAAATTCACCCGGAATAAATCCGCCCAAATCGGTGCTTAATGGACTCAATCATCGTTGGAGAATAGCCTCAGGCCGAATCCGTGATCTATTGCTTTCAATATCTAAAGAAAATGGCCTTTCGTCACCGAAGAAATTACGAAAATGCCATCCGAAAATAAATTGAACCAAATCGATGCTTAACGGACATATCATCCGTGGAGAATAGGATCAATAGACTTCATTATCGGTGGAGAATAGGCTTGGCTTGATTCCGTGATCTGTAGCCTCCAGAATCGAAAGAAAATGGCATTTCGGTTAAATCATCGAAATCTGTGATGCTACTCCTTTGGAATCTGCCAAAAATTGACCCGGAATAAATCCGCCCAAATCGGTGCTTAATGGATTCAATCATCGTTGGAGAATAGCCTCAGGCCGAATCCGTGATCTGTAGCCTTCAATATCCAAAGAAAAAGGCCTTTCGTCACCGAAGAAATTACGAAAATGCTATCCGAAAATAAATTGGCCCAAATCTATGCTTAAAGGACTTATCATCCGTGGAGAATAGGATCAATAGACTTCATTATCGGTGGAGAATAGCCTCGGCTTGATTCCGTGATCTGTAGCCTCCAGAATCGAAAGAAAATGGCGTTTCGGATAAATGGCCCAAAATCTGTGATGGTACCCCTTTGGAATCTGCCAAAAATTGACCCGGAATAAATCCTCCCAAATCGTTGCTTAATGGACTCAAATATCGTTGGAGAATAGCTTCAGGCCGAATCCGTGATCTGTTGCTTTCAATATCCAAAGAAAATGGCCTTTCGTTGCCCAAGAAATTATGAAAATGCCATCCGAAAATAAATTGGCCCAAATCGATGCTTAACGGACTTATCATCCCTGGAGAATAGGATCAATAGACTTCATTATCGGTGGAGTATAGCCTCGGCCTGATTTCGTGATCTGTAGCCCCCATAATCGAAAGAAAATGGCATTTCGGATAAATCGCCTGAAATCGGTGATGGTACACCTTTCGAATGTGCCAAAAATTGACCCTGAATAAATCCGCCCAAATCGGTGCTTAATGGACTCAATCATCGTTGGAGAATAGCCTCAGGCCGAATCCGTGATCTTTAGCCTTCAATATCCAAAGAAAATGGCATTTCGTCGCCCAAGAAATTACGAAAATGTCATCCGAAAATAAATTGGCCCATATCGATGCTTAACGGACATATTATCCGTGGAAAATAGGATCAATAGATTTCATTATCGGTGGAGAATAGCCTCGGCCTGATTTCATGATCTGTAGCCCACTGAATAGCAAGAAAATGGCATTTCGGATAAATCGCCCGAAATCTGTGATGGTACCCCTTTGAAATCTGCCAAAAATTGACCCCGAATAAATCCTCCCAAATCGGTGCTTAATGGACTCAATCATCGTTGGAGAATAGCCTCAGGCCGAATCCGTGATCTGTAGCCTGCAATATCCAAAGAAACTGGTCTTTCGTCGCCCAAGAAATTACGAAAATGCCATTAGAAAATAAATTGGCGCAAATCGATGCTTAACGGACTTATCATTCGTGGAGAATAGGATCAATAGACTTCATTATCGGTGGAGAATAGCCTCGGCCTGATTCCGTGATCTGTAGCCTCCAGAATCAAAAGAAAATGGCATTTCGGATAAATGGCCCGAAATCTGTGATGGTACACCTTTGGAATCTGCCAAAAATTGACCCGGAATAAATCCGCCCAAATCGGTGCTTAATGGACTCAATCATCATTGGAGAATAGCCTCAGGTCGAATCCGTGATCTGTAGCCTTCAATATCCAAAGAAAATTGCCTTTCGTCACCGAAGAAATTACGAAAATGCCATCCGAAAATAAATTGGCCCAAATCGATGCTTAAAGTTCTTATCATCCGTGGAGAATAGGATCAATAGACTTCATTATAGGTGGAGAATAGCCTCGGCTTGATTCCATGATCTATAGCTTCCAGAATCAAAAGAAAATGGCATTTCGGATAAATGGCCCGAAATCTATGATGGTACCCCTTTGGAATCTGCAAAAAATTGACCCGGAATAAATCCGCCCAAATCGGTGCTTAATGGACTCAATCATCATTGCAGAATAGCCTCAGGCCGAATCCGTGATCTGTAGTCTTCAATATCCAAAGAAATTGGCCTTTCGTCACCGAAGAAATTACGAAAATGCCATCCGAAAAAAAATTAGCCCAAATCGATGCTTAACGGACTTATCATCCGTGGAGAATAGGATCAATAGACTTCATTATCAGTGGAGAATAGCCTCGGCTTGATTCCGTGATCTGTAGCCTCCAGAATCGAAGAAAATGGCATGTCGGATAAATGGCCTGAAATCTGTGATGGTACCCCTTTGGAATCTGCCAAAAATTGTCCCGGAATAAATCCGCCCAAATCAGTGCTTAATGGACTCAATCATCGTTGGATAATAGCCTCAGGCCGAATTCCTGATCTGTATCCTTCAATATCCCAAGAAAATGGAATTTCGTCGCCCAAGAAATTACGAAAATGCCATCCGAAAATAAATTGGCCCAAATCGATGCTTAACGGACTTATTATCCGTGGAAAATAGGATCAATAGACTTCATTATCGGAGGAGAATACCCTCGGCTTGATTTCGTGATTTGTAGCCCCCAGAATCGATAGAAAATGGCATTTCGGATAAATCGCTCGAAATCTGTGATGGTACCCCTTTGGAATCTGCCAAAAATTGGCCCGGAATAAATCCGCCCAAATCGGTGATTAATGGACTCAATCATCGTTGGAGAATAGCCTCAGGCCGAATCCGTGATCTGTAGCCTTCAATATCCAAAGAAAAAGGCCTTTCGTCACCGAAGAAATTACGAAAACGCTATCCAAAAATAAATTGGCCCAAATCGATGCTTAAAGGACTTATCATCCGTGGAGAATAGGATCAATAGACTTCATTATCGGTGGAGAATAGCCTCGGTTTGATTCCGTGATCTGTAGCCTCCAGAATCGAAAGAAAATGGCGTTTCGGATAAATGGCCCAAAATCAGTGATGGTACCCCTTTGGAATCTGCCAAAAATAGACCCGGAATAAATCCTCCCAAATCGGTGCTTAAAGGACTCAAATATCGTTGGAGAATAGCTTCAGGCCGAATCCGTGATCTGTAGCCTTCAATATCCATAGAAAATGGCCTTTCGTCACCGAAGAAATTACGAAAATGCCATCCGAAAATAAATTGGCCCAAATTGATGCTTAAAGGACTTATCATCCGTGGAGAATAGGATCAATAGACTTCATTATCTGTGGAGAATAGCCTCGGCTTGATTCCGTGATCTATAGCCTCCAGAATCGAAAGAAAATGGCATTTCGGATAAATGGCCTGAAATCTGTGATGGTACCCCCTTTGGAATCTGCCAAAAATTCGCCCGGAATAAATTCGCCCAAATCGGTGCTTAATGGACTCAATCATCGTTGGAGAATAGCCTCAGGCCGAATCCGTGATCTGTAGCCTTCAATATCCAATGAAAATGGCCTTTCGTCACCGAAGAAATTACGAAAATGCCATCTGAAAATAAATTGAACCAAATCGATGCTTAACGGACATATCATCCGTGGAGAATAGGATCAATAGACTTCATTATCGGTGGAGAATAGGCTCGGCTTGATTCCGTGATCTGTAGCCTCCAGAATCGAAAGAAAATGGCATTTCGGATAAATCATCGAAATCTGTGATGGTACTCCTTTGGAATCTGCCAAAAATTGACCCGGAATAAATCCGCCCAAATCGGTGCTTAATGGATTCAATCATCGTTGGAGAATAGCCTCAGGCCGAATCCGTGATCTGTAGCCTTCAATATCCAAAGAAAAAGGCCTTTCGTCACCGAAGAAATTACGAAAATGCTATCCAAAAATAAATTGGCCCAAATCGATGCTTAAAGGACTTATCATCCGTGGAGAATAGGATCAATAGACTTCATTATCGGTGGAGAATAGCCTCGGCTTGATTCCGTGATCTGTAGCCTCCATAATCGAAAGAAAATGGCATTTCGGATAAATCGCCTGAAATCGGTGATGGTACACCTTTCGAATGTGCCAAAAATTGACCCTGAATAAATCCGCCCAAATCGGTGCTTAATGGACTCAATCATCGTTGGAGAATAGCCTCAGGCCGAATCCGTGATCTTTAGCCTTCAATATCCAAAGAAAATGGCATTTCGTCGCCCAAGAAATTACGAAAATGTCATCCGAAAATAAATTGGCCCAAATCGATGCTTAACGGACATATTATCCGTGGAAAATAGGATCAATAGATTTCATTATCGGTGGAGAATAGCCTCGGCCTGATTTCATGATCTGTAGCCCACTGAATAGCAAGAAAGTGGCATTTCGGATAAATCGCCCGATATCTGTGATGGTACCCCTTTGAAATCTGCCAAAAATTGACCCCGAATAAATCCTCCCAAATCGGTGCTTAATGGACTCAATCATCGTTGGAGAATAGCCTCAGGCCGAATCCGTGATCTGTAGCCTGCAATATCCAAAGAAACTGGCCTTTCGTCGCCCAAGAAATTACGAAAATGCCATCAGAAAATAAATTGGCGCAAATCGATGCTTAACGGACTTATCATTCGTGGAGAATAGGATCAATAGACTTCATTATCGGTGGAGAATAGCCTCGGCCTGATTTCGTGATCTGTAGCCTCCAGAACCGAAAGAAAATGGCATTTCGGATAAATGGCCTGAAATATGTGATGGTACCCCTTTGAAATCTGCCAAAAATTGACCCGGAATAAATCCGCCCAAATCGGTGCTTAATGGACTCAATCATCGTTGGAGAATAGCCTCAGGCCGAATCCGTGATCTGTAGCCTGCAATATCCAAAAAAAATGGCCTTTCGTCGCCCAAGAAATTACGAAAATGCCATCCGAAAATAAATTGGCCCAAATCGATGCTTAACGGACTTATCATCCGTGGAGAATAGGATTAATAGACTTCATTATCGGTGGAGAATAGCCTCGGCCTAATTCCGTGATTTGTAGCCTCCAGAATTGAAAGAAAATGGCATTTCAGATAAATCGTCGGAAATCTGTGATGGTACCCATTTGGAATCTGCCAAAAATTGACCCGGAATAAATCCGCCCAAATCGGTGCTTAATGGAGTCAATAATCGCTGGAGAATAGCCTCAGGCCGAATCCGTGATTTGTAGCCTTCAATATCCAAAGAAAATGGCCTTTCGTCACCGAAGAAATTACAAAAATGCCATCTGAAAATAAATTGAACCAAATCGATGCTTAACGGACTTATCATCCGTGGAGAATAGGATCAATAGACTTCATTATCAGTGGAGAATAGGCTCGGCTTGATTCCGTGATCTGTAGCTTCCAGAATCGAAAGAAAATGGCATTTCGGATAAATCGTCGAAATCTGTGATGGTACCCCTTTGGAATCTGCCAAAAATTCACCCGGAATAAATCCGCCCAAATCGGTGATTAATGGACTCAATCATCGTTGGAGAATAGCCTCAGGCCGAATCCGTGATCTATAGCCTTCAATATCCAAAGAAAAAGGCCTTTCGTCACCGAAGAAATTACGAAAAATGCTATCTGAAAATAAATTGGCCCAAATCGATGCTTAAAGGACTTATCATCCGTGGAGAATAGGATCAATAGACTTCATTATCGGTGGAGAATAGCCTCGGCTTGATTCCGTGATCTGTAGCCTCCAGAATCGAAGGAAAATGGCGTTTCGGATAAATGGCCCAAAATCAGTGATGGTACCCCTTTGGAATCTGCCAAAAATAGACCCGGAATAAATCCTCCCAAATCGGTGCTTAAAGGACTCAAATATCGTTGGAGAATAGCTTCAGGCCGAATCCGTGATCTGTAGCCTTCAATATCCATAGAAAATGGCCTTTCGTCACCGAAGAAATTACGAAAATGCCATCCGAAAATAAATTGGCCCAAATTGATGCTTAAAGGACTTATCATCCGTGGAGAATAGGATCAATAGACTTCATTATCTGTGGAGAATAGCCTCGGCTTGATTCCGTGATCTATAGCCTCCAGAATCGAAAGAAAATGGCATTTCGGATAAATGGCCTGAAATCTGTGATGGTACCCCCTTTGGAATCTGCCAAAAATTCACCCGGAATAAATCCGCCCAAATCGGTGCTTAATGGACTCAATCATCGTTGGAGAATAGCCTCAGGCCAAATCCGTGATCTGTAGCCTTCAATATCCAAAGAAAATGGCCTTTCGTCACCGAAGAAATTACGAAAATGCCATCTGAAAATAAATTGAACCAAATCGATGCTTAACGGACATATCATCCGTGGAGAATAGGATCAATAGACTTCATTATCGGTGGAGAATAGGCTCGGCTTGATTCCGTGATCTGTAGCCTCCAGAATCGAAAGAAAATGGCATTTCGGATAAATCATCGAAATCTGTGATGGTACTCCTTTGGAATCTGCCAAAAATTAACCCGGAATAAATCCGCCCAAATCGGTTCTTAATGGACTCAATCATCGTTGGAGAATAGCCTAAGGCCGAATACGTGATCTGTAGCCTGCAATATCCAAAGAAAATGGCTTTTCGTCGTCAAGAAATTACGAAAATGCCATCCGAAAATAAATTGGCGCAAATCGATGCTTAACGGACTTATCATTCGTGGAGAATAGGATCAATAGACTTCATTATCGGTGGAGAATAGCCTCGGCTTGATTTCGTGATCTGTAGCCTCCAGATTCAAAAGAAAATGCCATTTCGGATAAATAGCGCGAAATATGTGATGGTACCCCTTTGGAATCTGCCAAAAATTGACCCGGAATAAATCTGCCCAAATCGGTGATTAATGGACTCAATCATCGTTGGAGAATAGCCTCAGGCCGAATCCGTGATCTGTAGCCTTCAATATCCAAAGAAAATGGTCTTCCGTCGGCCAAGAAATTACGTAAATGCCATCCGAAAATAAATTGGCCCAAATCGATGCTTAACGGACTTATCATCCGTGGAGAATAGGATTAATAGACTTCATTATCGGTGGAGAATAGCCTCGGCCTAATTCCGTGATTTGTAGCCTCCAGAATCGAAAGAAAATGGCATTTCGGATAAAACGCCTGAAATCTGTGATGGTAGCCCTTTAAATCTGCGAAAAATTGACCCCGAATAAATCCTCCCAAATTGGTGCTTAATGGACTCAATCATCGTTGGAGAATAGCCTCAGGCCGAATCCGTGATTTGTAGCCTTCAATATCCAAAGAAAATGGCCTTTCGTCACCGAAGAAATTACAAAAATGCCATCTGAAAATAAATTGAACCAAATCGATGCTTAACGGACTTATCATCCGTGGAGAATAGGATCAATAGACTTCATTATCGGTGGAGAATAGGCTTGGCTTGATTCCGTGATCTGTAGCTTCCAGAATCGAAAGAAAATGGCATTTCGGATAAATCGTCGAAATCTGTGATGGTACCCCTTTGGAATCTGCCAAAAATTGACACGGAATAAATCCGCCCAAATCGGTGATTAATGGACTCAATCATCGTTGGAGAATAGCCTCAGGCCGAATCCGTGATCTGTAGCCTTCAATATCCAAAGAAAAAGGCCTTTCGTCACCGAAGAAATTACGAAAATGCTATCTGAAAATAAATTGGCCCAAATCGATGCTTAAAGGACTTATCATCCGTGGAGAATAGGATCAATAGACTTCATTATCGGTGGAGAATAGCCTCGGCTTGATTCCGTGATCTGTAGCCTCCAGAATCAAAAGAAAATGGCATTTCGGATAAATGGCCCGAAATCTGTGAAGATACCCCTTTGGAATCTGCCAAAAATTGACCCGGAATAAATCCGCCTAAATCGGTGCTTAATGGACTCAATCATCGTTGGAGAATAGCATCAGGCCAAATTCGTGATCTGTAGCCTTCAATATCCAAAAAAATGGCCTTTCGTCGCCCAAGAAATTACGAAAATGCCATCCGAAAATAAATTGGCCCATATCGATGCTTAACGGACTTATCATCCGTGGAGAATATGATCAATAGACTTCATTATCGGTGGAGAATAGGCTCGGCTTGATTCCGTGATCTGTAGCCTCCAGAATCAAAAGAAAATGGCATTTCGGATAAATGGCCTGAAATCTGTGATGGTACGCCCTTTGGAATCTGCCAAAAATTCACCCGGAATAAATCCGCCCAAATCGGTGCTTAATGGACTCAATCATCGTTGGAGAATAGCCTAAGGCCGAATCCGTGATCTGTAGCCTTCAATATCCAAAGAAAATGGCCTTCCGTCGGCCAAGAAATTACGTAAATGCCATCCGAAAATAAATTGGCCCAAATCGATGCTTAACGGACTTATCATCCGTGGAGAATAGGATCAATAGACTTCATTATCGGTGGAGAATAGGCTCGGCTTGATTCCGTGATCTGTAGCCTCCAGAATCGAAAGAAAATGGCATTTCGGTTAAATCATCGAAATATGTGATGGTACTCCTTTGGAATCTGCCAAAAATTGACCCGGAATAAATCCGCCCAAATCGGTGCTTAATGGATTCAATCATCGTTGGAGAATAGCCTCAGGCCGAATCCGTGATCTGTAGCCTTCAATATCCAAAGAAAAAGGCCTTTCGTCACCGAAGAAATTACGAAAATGCTATCCGAAAATAAATTGGACCAAATCGATGCTTAAAGGACTTATCATCCGTGGAGAATAGGATCAATAGACTTCATTATCGGTGGAGAATAGCCTCGGCTTGATTCCGTGATCTGTAGCCTCCAGAATCGAAAGAAAATGGCGTTTCGGATAAATGGCCCAAAATCTGTGATGGTACCCCTTTGGAATCTGCCAAAAATTGACCCGGAATAAATCCTTCCAAATCGTTGCTTAATGGACTCAAATATCGTTGGAGAATAGCTTCAGGCCGAATCCGTGATCTGTTGCTTTCAATATCCAAAGAAAATGGCCTTTCGTTGCCCAAGAAATTATGAAATTGCCATCCGAAAATAAATTGGCCCAAATCGATGCTTAACGGAGTTATCATCCCTGGAGAATAGGATCAATAGACTTCATTATCGGTGGAGTATAGCCTCGGCCTGATTTCGTGATCTGTAGCCCCCATAATCGAAAGAAAATGGCATTTCGGATAAATCGCCTGAAATCGGTGATGGTACACCTTTCGAATGTGCCAAAAATTGACCCTGAATAAATCCGCCCAAATCGGTGCTTAATGGACTCAATCATCGTTGGAGAATAGCCTCAGGCCGAATCCGTGATTTGTAGCCTTCAATATCCAAAGAAAATGGCCTTTCGTCACCGAAGAAATTACAAAAATGCCATCTGAAAATAAATTGAACCAAATCGATGCTTAACGGACTTATCATCCGTGGAGAATAGGATCAATAGACTTCATTATCGGTGGAGTATAGCCTCGGCCTGATTTCGTGATCTGTAGCCCCCATAATCGAAAGAAAATGGCATTTCGGATAAATCGCCTGAAATCGGTGATGGTACACCTTTCGAATGTGCCAAAAATTGACCCTGAATAAATCCGCCCAAATCGGTGCTTAATGGACTCAATCATCGTTGGAGAATAGCCTCAGGCCGAATCCGTGATTTGTAGCCTTCAATATCCAAAGAAAATGGCCTTTCGTCACCGAAGAAATTACAAAAATGTCATCTGAAAATAAATTGAACCAAATCGATGCTTAACGGACTTATCATCCGTGGAGAATAGGATCAATAGACTTCATTATCAGTGGAGAATAGGCTCGGCTTGATTCCGTGATCTGTAGCTTCCAGAATCGAAAGAAAATGGCATTTCGGATAAATCGTCGAAATCTGTGATGGTACCCCTTTGGAATCTGCCAAAAATTGACCCGGAATAAATCCGCCCAAATTGGTGATTAATGGACTCAATCATCGTTGGAGAATAGCCTCAGGCCGAATCCGTGATCTGTAGACTTCAATATCCAAAGAAAAAGGCCTTTCGTCACCGAAGAAATTACGAAAATGCTATCCGAAAATAAATTGGCCCAAATCGATGCTTAAAGGACTTATCATCCGTGGAGAATAGGATCAATAGACTTCATTATCGGTGGAGAATAGCCTCGGCTTGATTCCGTGATCAGTAGCCTCCAGAATCGAAAGAAAATGGCGTTTCGGATAAATGGCCCAAAATCAGTGATGGTACCCCTTTGGAATCTGCCAAAAATTGACCCGGAATAAATCCTCCCAAATCGGTGCTTAAAGGACTCAAATATCGTTGGAGAATAGCTTCAGGCCGAATCCGTGATCTGTAGCCTTCAATATCCATAGAAAATGGCCTTTCGTCACCGAAGAAATTACGAAAATGCCATCCGAAATTAATTTGGCCCAAATTGATGCTTAAAGGACTTATCATCCGTGGAGAATAGGATCAATAGACTTCATTATCTGTGGAGAATAGCCTTGGCTTGATTCCGTGATCTGTAGCCTCCAGAATCGAAAGAAAATGGCATTTCGGATAAATGGCCTGAAATCTGTGATGGTACCCCCATTGGAATCTGCCAAAAATTCACCCGGAAGAAATCCGCCCAAATCGGTGCTTAATGGACTCAATCATCGTTGGACAATAGCCTCAGGCCGAATCCGTGATCTGTAGCCTTCAATATCCAAAGAAAATGGCCTTTCGTCACCGAAGAAATTACGAAAATGCCATCTGAAAATAAATTGAACCAAATCGATGCTTAATGGACATATCATCCGTGGAGAATAGGATCAATAGACTTCATTATCGGTGGAGAATAGGCTCGGCTTGATTCCGTGATCTGTAGCCTCCAGAATCGAAAGAAAATGGCATTTCGGATAAATCATCGAAATCTGTGATGGTACTCCTTTAGAATCTGCCAAAAATTAACCCGGAATAAATCCGCCCAAATCGGTGCTTAATGGACTCAATCATCGTTGGAGAATAGCTTAAGGCCGAATACGTGATCTGTAGCCTGCAATATCCATAGAAAATGGCTTTTCGTCGCCAAGAAATTACGAAAATGCCATCCGAAAATAAATTGGCGCAAATCGATGCTTAACGGACTTATCATTCGTGGAGAATAGGATCAATAGACTTCATTATCGGTGGAGAATAGCCTCGGCTTGATTTCGTGATCTGTAGCCTCCAGAATCAAAAGAAAATGCCATTTCGGATAAATAGCCCGAAATATGTGATGGTACCCCTTTGGAATCTGCCAAAAATTGACCCGGAATAAATCTGCCCAAATCGGTGATTAATGGACTCAATCATCGTTGGAGAATAGCCTCAGGCCGAATCCGTGATCTGTAGCCTTCAATATCCAAAGAAAATGGCCTTCCGTCGGCCAAGAAATTACGTAAATGCCATCCGAAAATAAATTGGCCCAAATCGATGCTTAACGGACTTATCATCCGTGGAGAATAGGATTAATAGACTTCATTATCGGTGGAGAATAGCCTCGGCCTAATTCCGTGATTTGTAGCCTCCAGAATCGAAAGAAAATGGCATTTCGGATAAAACGCCTGAAATCTGTGATGGTAGCCCTTTGAAATCTGCGAAAAATTGACCCCGAATAAATCCTCCCAAATTGGTGCTTAATGGACTCAATCATCGTTGGAGAATAGCCTCAGGCCGAATCCGTGATTTGTAGCCTTCAATATCCAAAGAAAATGGCCTTTCGTCACCGAAGAAATTACAAAAATGCCATCTGAAAATAAATTGAACCAAATCGATGCTTAACGGACTTATCATCCGTGGAGAATAGGATCAATAGACTTCATTATCGGTGGAGAATAGGCTTGGCTTGATTCCGTGATCTGTAGCTTCCAGAATCGAAAGAAAATGGCATTTCGGATAAATCGTCGAAATCTGTGATGGTACCCCTTTGGAATCTGCCAAAAATTGACACGGAATAAATCCGCCCAAATCGGTGATTAATGGACTCAATCATCATTGGAGAATAGCCTCAGGCCGAATCCGTGATCTGTAGCCTTCAATATCCAAAGAAAAAGGCCTTTCGTCACCGAAGAAATTACGAAAATGCTATCTGAAAATAAATTGGCCCAGATCGATGCTTAAAGGACTTATCATCCGTGGAGAATAGGATCAATAGACTTCATTATCGGTGGAGAATAGCCTCGGCTTGATTCCGTGATCTGTAGCCTCCAGAATCAAAAGAAAATTGCATTTCGGATAAATGGCCCGAAATCTGTGAAGATACCCCTTTGGAATCTGCCAAAAATTGACCCGGAATAAATCCACCTAAATCGGTGCTTAATGGACTCAATCATCGTTGGAGAATAGCATCAGGCCAAATTCGTGATCTGTAGCCTTCAATATCCAAAAAAATGGCCTTTCGTCGCCCAAGAAATTACGAAAATGCCATCCGAAAATAAATTGGCCCATATCGATACTTAACGTACTTATCATCCGTGGAGAATATGATCAATAGACTTCATTATCGGAGGAGAATAGGCTCGGCTTGATTCCGTGATCTGTAGCCTCCAGAATCAAAAGAAAATGGCATTTCGGATAAATGGCCTGAAATCTGTGATGGTACGCCCTTTGGAATCTGCCAAAAATTCACCCGGAATAAATCCGCCCAAATCGGTGCTTAATGGACTCAATCATCGTTGGAGAATAGCCTAAGGCCGAATCCGTGATCTGTAGCCTTCAATATCCAAAGAAAATGGCCTTCGGTCGGCCAAGAAATTACGTAAATGCCATCCGAAAATAAATTGGCCCAAATCGATGCTTAACGGACTTATCATCCGTGGAGAATAGGATCAATAGACTTCATTATCGGTGGAGAATAGGCTCGGCTTGATTCCGTGATCTATAGCCTCCAGAATCAAAAGAAAATGGCATTTCGGTTAAATCATCGAAATATGTGATGGTACTCCTTTGGAATCTGCCAAAAATTGACCCGGAATAAATCCGCCCAAATCGGTGCTTAATGGATTCAATCATCGTTGGAGAATAGCCTCAGGCCGAATCCGTGATCTGTAGCCTTCAATATCCAAAGAAAAAGGCCTTTCGTCACCGAAGAAATTACGAAAATGCTATCTGAAAATAAATTGGCCCAGATCGATGCTTAAAGGACTTATCATCCGTGGAGAATAGGATCAATAGACTTCATTATCGGTGGAGAATAGCCTCGGCTTGATTCCGTGATCTGTAGCCTCCAGAATCAAAAGAAAATTGCATTTCGGATAAATCGCCCGAAATCTGTGATGGTACCCCTTTGAAATCTGCCAAAAATTGACCCCGAATAAATCCTCCCAAATTGGTGCTTAATGGACTCAATCATCGTTGGAGAATAGCCTCAGGCCGAATCCCTGATCTGTAGCCTGCAATATCCAAAGAAACTGGCCTTTCGTCGCCCAAGAAATTACGAAAATGCCATCAGAAAATAAATTGGCGCAAATCGATGCTTAACGGACTTATCATTCGTGGAGAATAGGATCAATAGACTTCATTATCGGTGGAGAATAGCCTCGGCCTGATTCCGTGATCTGTAGCCTCCAGAACCGAAAGAAAATGGCATTTCGGATAAATGG